>SAYR01052707.1:729140-739616 GCA_004382745.1 Argopecten irradians irradians | reverse complement strand
AAAAAACATGACAGTGCGCTCGTTTTTGAGCTATTGTCACTCAAAGATACCTGATTGATAAAATATAAAATTTTATGGGAATTTTGCCGTTTTGACCATATACACAAGAGATTAAAGCCATAATTTCCTAATGAGGTGTTTGATATGTATGGATGTTTGTAGAATTTATTTTCCAGTAGTATTCTTTAAAAAAAAGACCAGTTTTGATTAATAAGACTAATATTTTTTCTCAGAATAACAACATATGCTACCCCTACCCCTTAATTTTGAGCTACAAAATGCACCATTTTCAGCCATTTTTGCCAAATTTAATCCTTTGAAGAAAAAGTTCTGGTATTAAACTTTTGTTAATATTTTGCATATCAACAGGGAAAGGGTTGTTCTTTCTAAATCAGGCAGAAAAACGGGGGGTCCGTGTGCTTACTTTTTTGCCCCATTTGAATATTTGTTATTTTTCAGTATTTTAGAGTAAAAAATAAAAGTGCTCAAATTTCCATTAAATGTAAAAATAAAGTGACAAAAGTGTATCATTTCACACATTAATGCTCAATATTTTAATTACCACGAACCCAGTAAAGATTTACAGCAAAAATTAGCTCAATACAGCTAAAAATACTGGCGCAGTGGTGATTTAAGTA
This sequence comes from Argopecten irradians irradians, assembly GCA_004382745.1. Taxonomy (NCBI): domain Eukaryota; kingdom Metazoa; phylum Mollusca; class Bivalvia; order Pectinida; family Pectinidae; genus Argopecten; species Argopecten irradians. Next base: position 738,978 of record SAYR01052707.1, on the reverse strand, counting down.
AAAACAATTTCAGTAAAAAATGGTAAAACTGTGGCTCTACTCAAAGCGAAAAAAGACACAATTTCAAAATGGCCGCCAAATGGGTCATTTCTTAAAATCCCTGTTTAAAGAAATCTACTAAAAATAGAAATGTAATTTTTTGACAAAATTTGAAACTGGCAACTTGCTAAAGATTTTGATAGATTTTCTCATAACTTCTTTGATCTATGTCGAAACGAGACTTCAATGGGACTGAAACCTCAGAAGAATACATCCTTTACATTGATCTTTGAGGTTTAATGTAACCAATTTATTTATCTATATTGTCACATAATTTTGCACTAACCTCAGTCATGCTATTCATTTTCTTATTCTTTCCTGACCAAGCACCCAAGATGGCCACCATTACCTCTATGGCTGAAAACATCCTGTAATATTTCTGTTCTATTTCACGGATTATGAAGAAATTTGGTGGAAGGGATATAAAGATTTTAAAGATAGAAATATCTCGATATTTTTTTGGTTAGATGGCAGCCAAATTAGATTAAGGTTAGAATCGAAATCTTTCTTTGATTAAATGTTCTGTAATTATGCTAGGTTTACACTATGGTCCCGACTACCCTGCAGAAAGGGTGTATGATCCTAACGTCTTCCTTGACACTGCCTCACTTTCATCCTCTTGTTGAGGCCTCGTCCTTGGGAGGAAGGCTCTGGGTACTGTCCCCTGCCCTAGACATTCTGTCGGCTTGTAATATTTCCAAGCTCGATATATTATGGTAGTAAATACCTGTAATATCTGGAAGCAGCCCTTTCCCTACCCAAACAACCCAACACCTATCAAAACTTGTCCAACTGACCATGACTGACATAGTTCCTATGGGATAAGCAAACATGCACAAACAAGTCATTATTTGCCAGAAATACCTGTTCTTTATTGCTGAATTTTGAACATTCTTCTGTGATAGCATAAATTTCTTACAGAGTTTAAACCTAATGCTTGTAGGCAACTTCTGTAAAACTCGTGTGTATAGATATGACAGATCATTATTAGATGATTTTACTGTGGGACACATTAAAATCCCAATATCTGTATCTCTCCTATTTTTTTCATGATTTAGAAGAATTTTGAAAACAAATCCTTTTGTAAATTTTTCAGAGACAGGACTAAATCAAAGTCAAGATGAGCGATAATGATTTGGAAATGTTTGATAAAAAAATAAAATGAATAAACATTGCTAATTGGGTCCTATTTTTCAAACAAGTCGGAGTTAGCCGACATTGTAACATTGTTGCAGAGAACATCATGTTATGTAATAATCGTAACTTCTATGGCAACCAGTTTCAAATGAAGGCATGTTTACAAAAATAGACTTTCAACAACTGCTGTACCAAAGTTATTAAGAAATCATTATAAATATTCTTTGAAATAATTTAATTTCAACTGCATTTATAAACACTAACAATATTAGGGTCGAATCTAACTTTTTGTTGCTTGTTATGGATTTAAGTGTAAAACAAGGTTGCACAATTGGACAACATATTGTAAACCAACTTATTTTTGTGTGTAGTTAAATTTTGCTGATTTGGTGGGCGATAAGAAATTTGTGAAAATAAATCGCCGCGAAATTATCTAAAATACAGGTGAAATAGAATGCCTGTATTCTAGATTGTGAACTTAATCTCCTTGAAAACGTCCTAGATCATTTGGTTTACATTACATGTGTATATCAGTGTACAATGATAACAGTACTGCTATATAGCTAAAGTGGGTGATGATGATATAACGCTCTGATACACACCATGTAAGTGTATAGGACAAGATGTAGTACATACTGGTAATATATTTGGATTTCAACATCAGACTCATAAACTGTTCCAGTGAAATATCTACCACATTAACCACCTCCAAAACCCAGATATTTAAACGCTGATTATGCTAATTACAGTTTTATGATAATTTTCAAATCAAGATAAAGCAATCTCCTGTTAAACTAACTGAGCAAATATAAAAGCCTTAAGTATTCCATCCTCTATCTACTTAACCAGTTTAGGGAAGAAAAAAAATTACAAGTTTTGCAGCAAATGAAAAACAAAATTTAATTTATTAAAAAGGTAATCATACGATTAAGCAATTTAGTTTAATTAAAAGGTAATCACATGATCAAGCAATTTAATTTAATTAAAAGGTAATCATATGATTAAGCTATTTAATTAAATTAAAAGGTAATCATACGATTAAGCTATTTAATTTAATTAAAAGGTAATCATATGATTAATCTATTTAATTAAATTAAAAGGTAATCATATGATTAAGTTATTTAATTAAATTAAAAGGTAATCATATGATTAAGCAATTTAGTTTAAGTAAAAGGTAATCATATGATTAAGCGATTTAATTAAATTAAAAGGTAATCATATGATTAAGTTATTTACTTAAATTAAAAGGTAATAATATGATTAAGTTATTTAATTCAATTAAAAGGTAATCATATGATTAAGCTATTTAATTCAATTAAAAGGTAATCATATGAGTAAGCTATTTAATTAAATTAAAAGGTAATCATATGATTAAGCTATTTAGTTTAATTAAAAGGTAATCATATGATTAAGCTATTTAATTAAATTAAAAGGTAATCATATGATTAAGCTATTTAATTAAATTAAAAGGTAATCATATGATTAAGCTATTTAATTATATTAAAAGGTAATCATATGATTAAGCTATTTAATTTAATCAAAAGGTAATCATATGAGTAAGCTATTTAATTCAATTAAAAGGTAATCATATGAGTAAGCTATTTAATTAAATTAAAAGGTAATCATATGATTAAGCTATTTGATTCAATTAAAAGGTAATCATATGATTAAGCTATTTGATTCAATTAAAAGGTAACCATATGATTAAGCTATTTAATTTAATTAAAAGGTAATCATATGATTCAGCTATTTAATTAAATTAAAAGGTAATCATATGAGTAAGCTATTTAATTTAATTAAAAGGTAATCATATGATTAATCTAATCACCTTTTGAACAATTGAAAGACCACTAAAAATTGTAAATTATTTCTAACAATACCAGTATTTTAGCATAATTTTTGAGTCAGGATCTTCCATGAGTAGAATTTCTTTTGTTTCTACAATGTTTCTTGTATGTTTTTACACCAATAGGATGATGTAAGAGTGAACAGAAGTAAAGATTGATAACATGGTTTATCATCATTATCTCTAGTTATCTAGATGTCTTGACTTACAAGGAGTGTGTTCTAGACTTTGTACATTGATGTGTTATAGGGAAGGCAGGTCAGATGGTTGATAATGGTGATAACACATACGGTGGTAAATATGTCATCAACCCGAGCGGAGGACTCATTTCCAAGGGACATCCACTCGGGGCTACAGGTTAGTCTTAACACTGGCCTATATAACAAACATTAGTGTCAGAAGTATGAATGTTGAATTGTATCAAAGGAAAAATCCTGACATCATAGATTTCTTACAAGGATGTCAGAGATGTTTTGTTAGAAAGTTTCCTCCGTTCCAGAAATTCAGTAATCAGAGATGTTTTGTTTGAAAGTTTCCTTCGTTCCGGAAATTCAGTAATCAGAGATGTTTTGTTTGAAAGTTTCCTCCGTTCCAGAAATTCACTAATCAGAGATGTTTTGTTTGAAAGTTTCCTTCGTTCCGGAAATTCAGTAATCCTGGATATTTTATTAAGTGTAAAAGGATATTCTCTAATGTCTTGGATCTTAACTTGAATTTTGTGGAAGTGTATCCTTAAAGGAAAACTATTATTTACCCTCCAACAATACCCCAGGATTGGTGACAATAATTTTGTCAACATTTCTTTCACAGGAACTTGAATTATGAATTCACATATATCAAGCAGTTTTGTAAGAAAGTGTTAATTATTAGACAGGTCATGAGTTTGTTCAATAGTGATTTAGTATAGAGAGTCGTAATACATATATTCTATGCATTCATTATCACTATGGGAACCGTCATTAGCCGATTATCCTGTGTGACTAATAATGAATCTTAATTATTTACCAGGTCTTGCACAGTGTTCAGAATTGTGTTGGCAGCTTAGAGGAATGGCAGACAAACGTCAGGTTAACGGAGCCAAGATCGCTCTCCAGCACAATCTAGGCCTCGGAGGAGCAGCAGTGGTGTCCCTCTACCGACATGGCTTCCCAGAGACGTTGGGGTGAGTTAACACTCGCATCAATCATAACATTTATACTAGCACTTTTCATCTGTTTGTCTGTGTAATATCATGTATACCGTATTTTCTGGACAATAAGCCGCACCTGTGTATAAGCCGCACTCCCGACTTTCAGGGGAAAAGTCACGGCTTATACTCAGGAAAATATGGTAGTTAAGTTTTCGTCATTGCTTGTCACGTTATAAACACTCATATTTTGACCTAGAAATCAATTTATCACTTGTCAAAATGAGGTGGCCACTGAGACCACTGTCTTCAAACTTGTGCTTACAAACTACTCTACGTAGTCTCGACCACTGTCTTCAAACTTGTGCTTACAAACTACTCTACGTAGTCTCGACACAAGAGAGAGAGAGCTGGTGTGTCATAGAACTTGTTGTGGCTTTGTACTTAACTGAATTACTGTGATATGATAAATAAATTCTTATCAATGACATATACTTTTAGTATCTCATGCCAAATCTTATTGATGGTATATAATGAACAATAGATATTGCTTGTCAAAATACTAGTCATTGTTAAATGAATTACACACAACCACTTCCCTGCAAACCTTACACTTTACTCATTTGCTTAAAATATAATCTATTTAGAAACAAAGGTTATAGGAGAAATGTGATTATCTTCTCAATTTCATTATATGTATGAAATTCTCTGTTTTATATATCTGAATTCTAAGTCTGATCCTTGAGTAAATGTTGTCTCTTGTCTACAGCAAGTCTGTACAGTTTGCTCCAGCCAGCGCCACATCCGAAGGAGACTTCAAGTCAGCAGTCATCTTTAAAGAGATCAAGGAAAACTTGGACAAGGTAGACAATTTTAATCAAGTTCTCAAAACAGCAAAGTCATTTTACCAAATTACAAACTAATGGTGACTGGATAGTGAGACAATGATATTAGTGGTGACGTTATTACAGGAAGAACCAGTTCAGTGATGTCTGAATAGTAAGATAGATATTTAAGGTTAGAAACATTGCTAATTATTGGTTCACCTTCACCTCAAATGAATGACCTTGATCTTCATTCAAGGTCACAGAGGTCAAATAGGCTAAAATATTTTAATTACTTATTTTTATTAATCAAGAGGCATAGGGGCCTCTAATGTGCTTTGGCATGATTTAAATTCTTATTCGTTTTATTAAGTATGAACCATGCATGATTACCAGTTTGCAGGTGAGCAATTCGGGCCCCATTGGGCCCTTGTAATGATTGATGATTTGATTTATTGACATTTAAAATTTTGTGTAGAATGACTATTAATAAAATCATTTGAGTGAAATTAATTCTACAATTGCTTCCGATATAAAGTAGTGCTGAGGAGTCTGTATTTTTAATAAAGTTTAGCTCATCATATTTAAGATAAATGTTAGTGTTTATGATTACGTCTGATGAGGTAAGCTGTTGAAGTATCAGTGGCATTAACATTAACAGGATGGTGCAATGTTTGTAAAGAAGATGAAGGGAATCTTCTGTTTCAAAGTGAAGGGAAAGAATGGAACAGGAGTGTGGGTTGTGGATGTCAAAAATGGAAATGGCTCTGTCAAGTTTGGTGGTGACGGTAAGTTACTCAAATCTATTGTCTTGAGGAAATGTTGTTATTGTCAATGCTTTGTCATCAGATGTCATAGTACAACAGTACATCGCGTCATCATTCAATTTCCTTGTGACCCATGATTCTGGTTGTATCTTTCAGCAAAGGGAGACGTGACTATTATCATGGAGGATGAGGATATGTTCAACTTAATGCTTGGAAAGTTGAACCCTCAGCAGGTACAGTTATATACAGTATAATCATTGGACAAAGTGTGGAAAATGTGAGGTAGTATGTGAAATAATGATGAGAGGTAGTGGGTGATTCAACTCTCACCCAGTCATGTGAGAGACCACTCTCCATTAAGATTTCCCTTGAGTGTCCGCTTAGGACAAGTTTGACTGTATTAAAAGAAAGTACCCTTTTATTTGCACTTCCTTGTCTCGCATTAATGCTGTATTTGTGTCTTTGACTAACATAAAAATATGCATTCTGGATCATTGATAATGTAATTTATGTCCAGAAAAAAATACATCTTGGAAATCTTTAAATTTAAGCTCTTTACCAAAATTAAGAATTATCCATATGGACTCAAGATCAATGGATATAATCTTATGACATCTTTTTCAGGCATTCTTCCAAGGAAAGCTCAAGATCCAGGGAAATATGGGACTAGCAATGAAGCTTAAAGAGTTTGAATCAAGAGCAGGGAAATCCAAACTGTAGATGTGGAATATGGACCAGGACAATGAAAACAAACAAACTCTACTGGAAGCGTTTTATACAAAAATCTACATAGTGTACTGAAACTGTGATATTTTGTTATAATATTTAGACACTATTTATATCTGAAACTATCTATATTAAGCAGTCAAGTGAATCAAAACTAAGAAGATCAGAGTGATTTTATGCTGTGGATTCATACCAGTTATTGATAGTAAAGGAATGAGGCTCGGAAAGCAAAAAAACAAAAGTTGTACAGGGTCGTTGTAATGCATGGAAGGAAAAATATAACTGGGTGGTCTGCCCCTTGTTATGATGAAACAATCTCGGTATTTCTGTTGGTTGCTTTTCTTTTCTTTTTTCGTTATGTTTTTATGATTTTTCATTTTATGGTTCAGAATAAAAGAGGTAAACAGGTAATATTCTTATATTGCCACGGTATACAATTGACATCATATAAACTTATCCTTGAGATTGAACTGAATTGTGGATCATCAGTGGAAATTACGCCTCAAACTCAACAGTACAGTATTAATCTACCATTCCTTACCTACAATATTCATATTATATATATTGATGGGAAAAGTTTGTAATGTGTTGTGTTGTTCGTCAATTTCTGTTAAATTTTTTTTGTGTTATCAAATGTTTATTAGGTGTTACTGGATAATTAACAGAAGTTTGTATCCTTCATTTATTTCTGTTTTGTGTGGTGAGGAGCTCTGGTATAGAGTATTTAGAAAATAACGTACCATCTGCCTTACTCTAGATATCAAATTGACCATCGACAGTGTGATTTATGTGGTTTGGTATTGTCACTAGAGTGCATGTTACCTGTTCATTTACAGGTACACTTCCTCTTGGTAGAATAGGAGAAACATGATGAAAGATATTTATACGAGTTTATACATGTATATACATGGAGACTAGTCTCTCAAATGAGGATACGGAAATTAAATGGGTTTTGTAAATGAGTTGGGTTTGATTTATGAATGAAGTTAATGATTGTGTAATTTTCGACAAATCAGAGAGTAATTGAATTTGAATATATGGAGTTTCATTTTTTGCTCTTTTTTTTCTCTTATCATTCAGATCATGTCAAATATTGCAATGAGAAAAATAAAATTAATTTATAAAATCAATTGAACTTTTTTATTGTATATGAAAATGTAGATATCAGTTGATTTTTGAATCATTGCTATCATTTTAGCCTAATTGCATTAGGGTGCAACCATGATTTTGAATAAGTTAGTACTACAGTGAAGTCACATAAGTATTCGTTACTGTTATTTCCCCTACATATTCTATTTATTTTTACTTTTTACATTATTAACGAAAATTGTATCTTTGTAGAAAATTGTCTACACTTTGAGCTCATAATATTTACAATTTTACGATAGCCTATGCACTTTTTGAGAAAACTGTGTTGGTAAGAAAAAGGAAGGAATTAAAGTCAAAGTTTCAGCAGTACACATAAATAAAGATATTTTGAAAATACACTATTAGAAAATTACACCTGTTATGAATTGAAAGTGAAGACAATTTTTCTTCAAGTTACCAGTTCTCACAAATGTTCAAAATCCATCAATAGATGAGATCAAGAAAATTCAAAGAAAAAAAAAGAAGAAAAATACATGGAATATATAGGGAAAAATAATAGTGACAAATACTGTATAGATAAAGTCCTTTGACTGTAAAACTTGCAAATTGCAACGGTAGTGCTATATAATACAAGTATCAGTCTGCATACAAAGTCCTGGTATGGGCAATTCATGGAGTCATAATTTTCAGTGTTTGTTGTCATGGTAGCCACACCATATCAAAGATACCATTTACAGAGTTCTTATATATCACAATAGCTGAGCAATATTTATGGATTTAGCAAAAACCATAAACTAAAATACTTTTTACAATCTACACTATAAATATCTTTGCTAATATGGTATCAATGGTGGGCATCTAGAAACATACCTTGTGTAGATGACAAGTGGCTGCAGTGGCCGAGAGGTTTAGATATCCTGACATATTACCACAAGCCCTCCACCTCTGGGTCGCGGTGGTCGAGTGGTTACTGTAAGATGTCCACATATTACCACAAGCCCTCCACCTCTGGGTCGCGATGGTCGAGTGGTTACTGTAAGATGTCTCCACATAATACCACAAGCCCTCCACCTCTGGGCTGCAGTGGCTAAGTGGTTAAGATGTCCCGATATATTACCATAAACCCCCAACCTTTGGGTCACGAGTTTGAATCCCATGTGAGGTCGTTGTCAGGTATTGACCACTGGTTGGGAGTTTTTCTCTGGTTACTCCAGATTTCTTTTAACATATTACTCTGGTATGTCCTTAAATGACATTGGCTGTTAATAGGACGTTAAAATCAACTCAAACTGTCTAAAACCCAAAGCCCTCCTTCATGTATCTACACGCATGTATCACCGTGTCTAAAATCCAAAGCCCTCCTTCATGTATCTACACACATGTATCACCACATATAAAATCCAAAGCCCTACTTCATGTATCTACACACATGTATCACCATGTATAAAATCGAAAGCCCTCCTTCATGTATCTACATGCATGTATCACCATGCCTAAAATCCAAAGCCCTCCTTCATGTATCTACACACATGTATCACCATGTATAAAATCCAAAGCCCTCCATGTATCTACACACATGTATCACCACGTCTGAAATTTAAAGCCCTCCTTCATGTATCTACATGCATGTATCACCATGTCTAAAATCCAAAGCCCTCCTTCATGTATCTACACACATGTATCACCATGTCTAAAATCTAAAGCCCTCCTTCATGTATCTACTCACATGTATTACCATGTCGAAAATCTAAAGCCCTCCCTCATGTATCTACGCACATGTATCACCATATATAAAATCCAAATCCCTCCATGTATCACCATGTCTAAAATCCAAACAAGAGGCCCATGGGCCTTAACGGTTATCTGACTATTAACACGATTCAACATAGTCTTTTTTAAAGATTTTAGCCTATTTGACCCCTGTGACCTTGATTGAAGATCAAGGTTATTCATTCGAACAAACTTGGTAGCTCTTCATCCCAGCATGTCACAGGCCCAATATCAGTACCCTGGGCCTTCTGGGTCTTGGGAAGAAGTCATTTAAAGATCTTAACTTTTTTGACCCCTGTGACCTTGAATGAAGGTCAAGGTCATTCATTTGGACAAAATTGGTAGCCCTTTATCCAAGCATGCTGCAGGCCCAATATGAGCATCCTAGACCTTTCGGTTCTTGAGAAGAAGTTGTTTTAAGATTTAAGCCTATTTGACCCCATGACCTTGAATGAAGGTCAAGATCAATTATTTTAATAAACTTGGTAGTCCTTCATCCCAGCATGCTGCAGGC
>SAYR01052707.1:702791-729039 GCA_004382745.1 Argopecten irradians irradians | reverse complement strand
CATGTCTGAAATTTAAAGCCCTCCTTCATGTATCTACACACATGTATCACCATGTATAAAATCAAAAGCCCTCCTTCGTGTATCTATACAAACATGTATCACCATGTATAAAATCAAAAGCCCTCCTTCATGTATCTACATGCATGTATCACCATGTCTAAAATCCAAACAAAAGGCCCATGAGCCTGCCTTAACGGTTATCTGACTATTAGCACGATCAACATAGTCTTTAAAGATTTTAGCCTATTTGACCCCTGTGACCTTGATTGAAGATCAAGGTTATTCATTTGAACAAACTTGGTAGCCCTTCATCCAAGTATGTCACAGGCCCAATATTAGTACCCTGGGCCTTCTGGGTCTTGAGAAGAAGTCATTTAAAGATCTTAACTTTTTTTACCCCTGTGACCTTGAATGAAGGCCAAGGTCATTCATTTTGACAAAATTGGTAGCCCTTTATCCAAGCATGCTGCAGGCCCAATATGAGCATCCTAGACCTTTCGGTTCTTAAGAAGAAGTTGTTTAAAGATTTAAGCTTATTTGACCCCATGACCTTGAATGAAGGTCAAGGTAAATAATTTTGACAAACTTGATAGTCCTTCATCCCAGCATGCTACAGGCTCAATATGTGTATACTGGGCCTTTGGGTTCTTGAGAAGAAGTCATTTAAAGATTTTAGCCTATTTGACCCATGTGACCATTAATGAAGGTCAAGGTCATTCATTTGAACAAACTTGGAAACCCTTCATCCCAGCATGCTACAGGCCCAATATCAGTACCCTTGGCCTTCTGGTCTTGAGAAGAAATTGTTTAAAAGATTTTAACTTTTTTGACCCCTGTGACCTTGAATAAAGATCAAGGTCATTCATTTGAACAAACTTGATAGCCCTTCATCCAAGTATGTCACAGGCCCAATATCAGGTCTCTATGCCTCTTAGTTACTCACAAGAAGTTGTTTAAAGGATTTTTAGACTATTTGACCCCTGTTACCTTAAATGAAGGTCAAGGTCATTTATTTGAACAAACTAGGTAGCCCTTCATCCCAGCATGCTGCAGGCCAAATATCAATACCCTGGGCCTTTCGGTTATTGAGAAGTTGTTTGAATGAAAAGTTTATGCACGGCGGAAGGCTCACGACGACGGACGGTGCATGATGACAATAGGTCATCCTGACCTTTCGGGTCAGATGACCAAAGAAGCCCTCCTTCTACACGCATGTAGCACCAGATCTAAAATTCATAGCCAGGATACATGGCCTGGTTATCTAAATACTGTAAACCAACGTTCTTTCGTGGATACTAAATTTCACGATTTTCCAGTTAAAACATATTTGAAGAGATTAAGTTTTGCGGATTTAAAATTGAAATATCTTTGAATTTAATAATGGTCTATGATATCATTTTGTAGAGATAAACATTCGCGGATTTACCTTGATCATGAAATTCGCAAAAATCGCATTATCGATTAAACTTTGTGGCCTTTCATGTTCTGGACCACTTGATTTTTCAGGCAAATTGTTATGGAGAAGTACTGGTAAAGAGTTTCGAAATTTATCCCAGCATACTACAGGCTGAATACAAATGTATAAGGTTTGTGGTTATTGAAAAGCAGAAAATGTAACTTATTCTGTTAGGGGCATTTTTATTTGTATGGTTGGACTGTTTGGACCTTTTATTTCAAACATTTAGCAGAATTATGTAAATAATGTAAGAGTTTAGATCCCAGTATTAAAGTAAATCGGCAGAAAAATCTCAGAATTAAGTTGCTGTGAAAATAAGTTCTTTTACAGTTGTTTTTTTTATACAGCTGAGGATGATCAAATCAATTGTTAATTTGGTACATTTCTGTAAAATAAATAAAGGCTTTGTAATACATGCTGTCATCTCAGATGTTAAAAAACAATCAGATTATACTGTGTGTGTGATATGAAAATAACGACAAAACATTGAAAAAACGGTAATAACTTCTTTATTACCAATAGTACATTATAAATTATTGCATTCGCTTCTGATCTCAATTATTTCTTCATCTTGAAGAACAGTTTGGTATTCTGTATTTGCATATTACAGAGTTATCTGCCCTTGCGGATAGGTATTGATTGTGACGTCATGTGTTTGCGAGCGTAAAGTCGATGTCATACTTTTCGGCGAAAAACGACATAAATTGGGCTCACAAAATAATGATGTAACAATCGATACCTACCGGAAAGGAAGCTAACTCTGTAATATGCAAAGACGGAATACATGTAACGGTAGATTTAAAGTCAATGACAACCTTTAACAAATTTCATAATTATAGGGAAAACTTTGAACAAACCAAGGTTATTTTTTCAACAGTTTTATCTATACATACATATTTAACTTTATGACATGTACAATAGATTCCAGGAATATCATGGTTCCTACCAATAAGAAATCCTTGTAGAGCTTTTCTCTTTTTTTTTTCCATCAGAATGTTTTTTACCACGAGAAACTCAAGTATCAAAATAGATTACCGGATATATACATCAAGTAGAATCTACGTTAGTATAAATTATTCAGTTTTCATAACCAAAGTCTTTGTTTAACTGGGCAGTCTTTTTCCCCTGCATGCTTCATTCTTATATCAGTTCTATCACCCATGTGGTTTTGAACAATAATTTATTTCCAAGAGACAAGACACAGTATCAACCTTCCTGCAGTCCCCCTCTCACCATAAACTATCACACACTCTCCCACACATACACCATTTATCATTGGATTTCTTCCATCCACACTAACACTGGGAATTTGTCATAAAAAATCACAAAGTCTAGTCTCTTTTCTTCCATCCACACTACCACTGGGAATTTGTCATAAAAATCACAAAGTCTAGTCTCTTGGATGATCAACTATAAAAAGATTTGCGACAGCCTCAGTATTACAGACAACAAGGGATGTTTTACCAGACGGTAAATGAAGAGTTTGCTAAGATACACAGATAAAGAGTTTGAGATAAAAAAATCAACTACGTACAAAAGTTGAAGAATAAAATAAAGGAAGAGGAAGAGATATGAAAAAATCACAACAATATTAGATAAAGCTATCCATAAGAGAAGTCCATTTAGATTTCTTCATCTCAAACTCCTGAAACATTGAAGTTAGATATACAGGGCACAACACACACCATAAGTCACTTATATTTAACCCTTTGAGCCCTGATAAGGTATTAATGCATCACCAACGTGACCAGGCCCCGATTTCTCAAAACAAAACTACATACTTAAGTCAGAACTTGAGTTTTTCTCCTTTATGTACTTATGTAAAATATTTTTACTTAGTCAGTTTTTGACTTAAGTTTGTTTCGAGAAATCGGGGCCAGGTGTCTATACATGTATCATTGATTATTACTGCTGTTTGCATTGATTGTCTGACATTTGTTCTTTTGACTGGTTTGTTTGTGGTCTTCTTAGATTCATACGTTGTTTTGGTAAACTAGTTTTTAGTTCCTCAGTCTGTGGTGTTTGTTCTTCCTTGGGCAAGTCTCTACCACCATGTTTCATTAAATATCTTTTCTTGAGATGATTAAACTCTGTCTGAATTTTCTCCTTCTCTGCCCTACAAAAAAAAACAACAGCAAAAGGTTATAGTTTACGAGAGCTGTTTGACAACAGCAAAGCTCACCTCTGGAACTTTGCCGATTTCATTCAGGTTCCTTGTAATTTACCAGTATTATAAAATATAGCAATTTTTTTTATAAAACTTAACTTTTCAGCCCATTGGGCCTCTTTGAAATTCTAAAAATTCAGCAGTTTCCCCCTTTAGTGATTTACAATACTCAATAATAAACCAAAACCATTTTAGAAATCAATGTCGGTTGTGACGGATAACAGTATTACAACACAAAACCTTAACTTGGCTTTTTCAGCCCATTAGGCCTCTTGTAATTCTCAAAATCCAGCATTTTTCCTCCTTTGAATGATAGTCCACACACATAGCAACAATTATGATCCAAAATAATTGAAGAAATCAATGTCAGTTGTGATAGATAACAGTATTACAACACTTGCACCAAAACCTTAACCACCTGGGATTTCCGACGCGAAAGCCAAAGCGATTCCATAAGCCCCCTCTCTTTCGAGAGGCAAACCAATAACGAGACTCGTCAGTGAAAGATTTGACGCCAAGTGATTCCAAAAGCCCCCCTCCCCTCTCTTCAAGAGATAACGAGATTTGTCAGTGAAAGGTTAAATCATATAATGAGACTCGTGAGTGAAAGGTTACATTTTATAACGATATCCGTCAGCAAAAGATTAATAGGGAATCTTTCATTGTGAAACCTGTCAGCGAAAGATTAATAGGACATATGGTAAGTCTGGATTATGTCACCAATGTGCCACTAAAAACAAACTGAACCATGGGTGGCATTATAAGTTATACCTCATCTCTTCAAACTTGGTTTGGATTTCCTGAACTTCACATGTACACGGTTTGACAATTGGATGTTCTTCCAACTTCAGCACCTTTTTCTCGAGTTTCTTTACTTCTCTCTCTAGACGCAGATTCTTGGCTTCCAACATATAGGCACTGAACTTGTCAACCACACTCATCTGGTTGTTGGATGTAGATGAGTTTTCCCCCTTTTGAGGTGATTGAACTGCTACAAAAAAAAAATAACATAAAATTATTCTCTCTAATATTAGACATGTATAGAAGTATCAGAAATGTCATGTTTGATGCAGAGTTGTCTCCTTTTTCAGGTGATTGATCCATAACAGACAAAAAAGAAAAAGAAAAAATCTCTACATATTGGATATGTATAGAAATATCAGAAACTTCCCATTTGAGATATGCATTGTATTCATTTACCGACATACGATACTAATAAACTTCAACTATTAAATTCCAAAATGGCTGCATGTCAGCCATCATGTTGTCTGATCAGTCCCAAAATGCAATATGCAAACATAAAAATTTGGGACTGATCCCTTTAGTATATACAGTGTGATCTGTCAAAACTCGCAGTCCTTTTCTAGTCTTGATCCCTGTCTATTTTGCATAAATCACAGGGCTTTATCCTTCCTAATATATATCAAAACCCAAGATGGTTGATCAATCGGTCCTAAATCACAATATGCACAAATAGGGCCCTAGGGGAACCTACATATGAAATTTGAGAAAGATCCCTTCAACACTTTCTGAGGAAAAAGTGATAACAAACTTCAAATATCAAAATCCAAGATGGCTGCCTGGCAGTCATCTTGTTGACCAATCGGTCCCAAAACGCAATATGCACAACTAAGTGAAATAGCGATAACAAGAATTGTTAACATACGGACGGACGCAAGGATGGACAACTGACCACGGACAAAAAGTATCTGATGATGGTGGGCTAAAAATTGTCTATTCTGATACATGCTGGTCTCAATGACGTTCACTTTAGACAAGTCAAACTCTATCAAGAAACACCAGTAGCAGTTATGGTCAGACGAAAGGCAATTTTAATGAGATGGTGGGCTAAAAATTAAGTGATAAAATATAGATACTTACAGAAGGTGACATCTGCATCCCTTTGCCTAATCTCGGCTTTCAGCTTCTTTATTCTATCGTCTTTCATCTCAATAGTCTCTTCATATTGACGCACCCTACAAACCCAAATATCACTGTTATTGATAGGATGGTGGGGTAATAAGATGATATTGCGTATATCACCTCTTTAATAACTTAAACATTAACAAGAGGCCCAAGGGCCTTAACGGTCATCTGACTACCTTGGCAATAATCATATAGGAAATTAATTAGATATAGTTTCATGGTAGCCATCTTCAATTTGGGATCAACCAGAGATGTAAGAACACTTTGTCGGGACCATGTTAGTTTCATTTCATGCAAGTTTCAGCCAAATCGCACCGGTAGAACTTGAGAAGAAGTTAAAATGTGTTTTCAAGATGGTGGCTGGGGCGGCCATCTCGGATTTCTGGTCGACCCGAAAAATAACAACACTTTGTTGGGACCATATTAGAATCATTTCATGCAAGTTTAAGCCAAATCACACTGGTAGAACTTGAACAGAAGTTCAAATGTGTTTTCAAGATGGCGGCTGTGGTGGCCATCTTTGATTTTGGATCGACCTAAAAAAATAACAACAATTTGTTGGAACCATGTCAGGATTATGTCAGGATCATTTCAGCCAAATTGCACCGGTAGAGTTTAAGAAGAAGTTCAAAATATATTTTCAAGTTGGCGGCTGTGGCAGCCATCTTGGATTTTGGGTTGACCCGAAATTTTTTCAAGATGGTTGCTGTGACGGCCATTTTTTATTTCGGATCGACCAGAAAAATAACAACAATTTGTTTGGACCATGTCATAACTATTTCATGCAAGTTTCAGCCAAATTGCACCGGTAGAACTTGAGAAGAAGTTCAAAATATATTTTCAAGTTGGCGGCCATCTTGGATTTTGGATCGACCCGAAAAATAACAACACTTTGAAGGGACCATGTCAGGATCATTTCATGGGAAAGTTTCAGCCAAATCGCACCGGTAGAACTTGAGAAGAAGTTAAAAAAATGTGTTTTCAAGATGGCGGCTGTGGTGCCCTTCGGGTCAGATGACCTAAAAAGCCAAGTAAATCTTCAGATATATCACATGTTTGATGTTACAATTGTGGCCCACCTTTTGTAAGGTCAGTGGTTTAGGTGATTCAGATTAAATGACTATGTTTTTACATCTCTATATTTTAATGCACACCAATTGGACATGCTAGAACACCTAATGCATGTTTAATTAAAGGGACAATTCACTCAGGCTAATTCTTTTACATAGCCAAGAAGCAAAATATGGCATAAATGTATTCTTCTACATTTCTTATGAAACATATAACATAAAATATTGACAAATTCCACGTCATTGTTTAGTATTTTAATTGATACTATTGTAATTACAAATCGTTGATCAATACGATTAAGCAGGTACAATATGTATGCTGTAGGCATATCCAAGCCAAAATTACGCACGTTAAACATATGAACTACGTAACCACTGTGGAGGTGATAAAATGATTTTTTAGGCAAGACAATTCACCTAACAAAGTAATCACACTACTGTCAAAAATAAGACAACTAATACTTTAGTACTTACAATGTTTGCTTTTTTTCCTCAAACTTCTCAATGACTGTATCCCGAGCGAAGATCATCATTTTCTTTTCACCAAGTTCCTCCCAATATCTTGCATTCGTCTTCTGCAACTCTTCTGCTTTGGCTGGAAATGTAAGTTATGCATGTTCTGTAGTTTTAGTCACATGAGCTATTACGTCAATTTAGAGATACTAAAACGACATTGGTAAAGTATGATTTACTATCGATTGTTATGTATATCCTATAATATTTACAGTTTGCACTGACATGAACTCAATAACCATGCTTTCTAGTATTATCATTATCAGTGTATAATGTTAGCACAACATGTGCGGCGATTCTAATGTTACGTGAATAGTTGATGGTGTAGCAACGTGAGGTCATGACCCCACTTTTGGCGGGAACATATGAATGACTCAATTCCAATCAGCTGTTCAATCGAATTCGTTGACGATGACGGGAGAGAAAAAAATATGGGTACAGTGTAACTTCCCAAAACCGAACCTTCTCAAAACTGATCACCTCTAGAAACCGAACATGTATGTCATGTACAGAATGAATTCCTCTTTATTAATAGTGTATAAAACTTCCCAAAACTGATCCCTCCCAATTCCAAATACGGGACCGATTTTGAGATCGGAATAGTCAAATGTAACTAAAATACATTTCTGACAACCGGCCTTACCTGAGCGACACCGATAGAATGCATTGAGGTCTGATCAAACGACTGTGAAATACACACGTACCTGTACCATAGTTGTCGCATGCCATGTCCTGGGGCATGTTTACAGATGGAAAGGCTATAGGTACATGGTAATTATACCCGAGATTGTGGTGTAATTATTTAATCATGTCTATTGTTTAGATATTTAAGGTGCACGCGGTTTGTTTACTGCAGGAAAACAAGCAGAGCTAGTAATAAAGAAAAAGTTTCGTATTCAAATCACACAGGTTTTTATTTACATATGTAGTTGTCGGATAACGTAAATTATCTGTTTGAAGAAGCCGAAGCCATGTATTGTTTTAGAAAATGACTATGTGGTCCTAGGTTAATGCAGACGAGAACATCCCCAAGAACATTCATGTAACTAACTAACTAAACTACGTTTATAAGCGGTAACAAAGTCAAGATCGTTGTAATCCATTCCTTTTAAACGTATGGTTCTCTCTTTTGTGATAAAATTCACATTAAAAATCAATATCGGTCGGTTTTAACGAACACTAGCCATACATGCGGTACACTAGTGTAAAAAACAACTTCCGATTGATTAAATCCGGATCGTTATGATCGGTATTCGGTTCACTTCTCCAAACCGAACCCTCTCTAAACCGGCCGAACTTATATGCACCAACCATGATCGGTTTCGGGAGGTTCCACTGTATTTTAATAAAAAATATGCAACTGCCCCGGGAAAAAATAATATTCATTTACTTGAAAAACATGTTAATTTTATGTAACCCGGCTTCACTGGGGTTACATAATTTACACGTGCTCCATTATCATTATACCCTCATAACCTCAACAAAATAAACATCAATTCCTTATAATTATTGGTAATAGAGGTATCTCTTATAAAGATGTGTACAGTAATGTGAACTTTATAATTGGTTAGAGAGATATTTCGTACAATGGCTTTTCCATTTATGAATGCAGCATGCATGGCTGGTAATAGATATGTGTTATAGTGGCCTACAAAACAGTAACTATAAATTGTATACTATTTGTTATACACACTTTCTGCTTGAAGGACTCTGGCCTTGATAGTTTCCATGTCAGCCTGGTTTTCCTTTAGTGAGCTCTCTAGCTCTTCCATCCTCTCTTGGGTCTGGTTATACAGTTCGTAATATTTGTCTGCATCACTCTCCGCTAACTTCAGTTTCTGCCCTAGTTCAGATTCGTCCACACCTTTCTCTAATTTCTGTAATAGATCAAAATGCCACTAAGACTTTAATGTTATCATTGTGTATTCATTGTGTATAAACAGCAGTTGTTATACTGGTAGTCTTTGAGGAGTGTGTGCCCCATAACAGTCAGACTCATATTCAAACACTATGACATGGTCAAGGGAACAGTCAACAGTATGTGTCATTTGAGAGCGAGGTCATGGATACATCAACAGCATAGGTCATATGAAGGTGAGGTCAAAGATACATGTACAGCTTGAGCCATATATGAGAAGGGTCAAGAATACAGGGTCAAGGGAACAGTCAACAGTATGTGTCATTAGAGAGCGAGGTCATGGATACATCAACAGCATAGGTCATATGAAGGTGAGGTCAAGGATACATGTACAGCTTGAGCCATATAGGAGAAGGGTCAAGAATACAGACAAGGTCATATGATGGGTCAATGTTACACCACAAGTCAATCTCATCATGAAGACAAGGATACATAAACAGTCAAGGTTATATGATGGGACAAGGATACACAAACAGTCAAGGTGATGTCAAAGGGACAAGGATATGGTACACATGATACTCACCTTTTCTATACCGATCACAATCAAACTCACATTTTCTATACTGATTACAGTAAAACTCACCTTTTCTATACTGATCACAGTCAAACTCACCTTTTCTATACTGATCACAATCAAACTCACCTTTTCTATACTGATCACAATCAAACTCACCTTTTCTATACTGATCACAGTCAAACTCACCTTTTCTATACTGATCACAATCAAACTCACCTTTTCTATACTCATCACAGTCAAACTCACCTTTTCTATACTGATGACAATCAAACTCACCTTTTCTATACTGATCACAGTCAAACTCACCTTTTCTATACTGATCACAATAAAACTCACCTTTTCTATACTGATTACAATAAAACTCACCTTTTCTATACTGATCACAGTAAAACTCACCTTTTCTATACTGATCACAATCAAACTCACCTTTTCTATACTGATCTCAATCAAACTCACCTTTTCTATACTTATCACAATCAAACTCACCTTTTCTATACTGATCACACTCAAACTCACCTTTTCTATACTGATCACAGTCAAACTCACCTTCTCTATACCGATCACAATCAAACTCACCTTTTCTATACTGATTACAGTCAAACTCACCTTTTCTATACTGATTACAGTCAAACTCAACTTTTCTATATATACTGATCACAGTCAAACTCACCTTTTCTAATTCATCACGCTTGGACAGGAGGAGCGGTGTAAGTTCCTTTAGTCTATTCAATTCTGCTGTCTGTTGTACATACTGAAACAAAATAGTGATCATATCTGTGAGTTTTCTGATAGCTACAACACATAGTGGAAAAGGACATCAGGGCAGGTAAAGCTATAAATGTGTTGACTAACAAGAGGCCCAGAGGGCCTGTATCGCTCACATGGTTTGTTATGCCAAGTAATGTTCTGAAATCCCCTATTGGGCCCCACCCCTCCTGCCCCCAGGGGGTCAGAACAAAAACTTATACAAGTTCTTTTCCCCTTCCCCCAAGGATGTTTGTGGCCAAATTTGGTCACAATGCAAGCAAACCTTTACGACAAGTAGCGAATTATAGGATTTACCTCTATTTCCCCTATTGGGCCCCACCCGTCCTGCCCCCGGGGTGGCCAGAGCCAAAATTTATACAAGTTCTGTTCCCCTTCCCCCAAGGATGTTTGTGGCCAAATTTGGTTACAATCCATGTAGAAACAATCCATGTAGAACTCCATGACTAGTAGCGATTTAAAGGATTTACCTCTATTTCCCCTATTGGGCCCCATCCCTCCTGCCCCCGGGGGACCAGAGCTAAAATTTATACAAGTTCTGTTCCCTCTTCCCCAAGGATGTTTGTGGTCAAATTTGGTTACAATCCATGAAGAACTCTATGACTAGTAGCGATTTAAAGGAAATGTTGACGGACAGACGGATGGACAGACAGACGGAGGACACCGTGCCATGACATAAGCTCACCTGCCTTCAGGCCAGGTGAGCTAAAAATCAGCTATTTTGTTCTGCCATCTTAAATGCTTTAGAAGTTGCAACCTTTATATATATTGTGATGTCACAATGAGTAATTTTATGTTACTTACATTATAATACAAACTCTATGACATAGACACGTTCTCTGATGCTAAGAACATTGTATGATACAATAATAAACCATCATATCTGTAATTTAGAACTTGCTTTACTTTGCTTAACAACCTGGTGTGATACTGGTGTGTTATCCAAATGTCAAGCACCTATTTTGGTGTACCTGTGACTCCAGTGACACACTGGTATAAAGTTGTGGTCCCATAAAAGGAGAGTATAAAACTATGTAATGGTCACAGTATAAAGCTGTATTATGGTCACAGTATTAAGCTGTGATCCCATAAAATGAAAGTATAAAACTATGTAATGGTCGCAGTATAAAGCTGTAATCCCATAAAAGTAAAGTATAAAAATATGTAATGGTCACCGTAAAGACCTGTGATCCCGTAAAGGAGAGTATAAAACTATGTGATGGTCACAGTATAAAGCTGTATAATGGTCACAGTATAAATCTGTATAATGGTCGCAGTATAAAGCTGTATAATGGTCACAGTATAAATCTGTATAATGGTCACAGTATAAATCTGTATAATGGTCACAGTATAAAGCTGTATAATGGTCGCAGTATAAAGCTGTGATCCCATAAAAGGAGAGTATAAAACTATATAATGGTCACAGCATAAAGCTGTATAATGGTCACAGTATAAAGCTGATCCCATAAAAGGAGAGTATAAAACTGTGGTCCCGTAACGGAGAGTATGAAACTATGTAATGGTCATAGTATAAAACTATGTAATGGTCAAAGTATAAAACTGTGGTCCCGTAACGGAGAGTATAAAACTATGTAATGGTCATAGTATAAAACTATGTAATGGTCAAAGTATAAAACTGTGGTCCCGTAACGGAGAGTATAAAACTATGTAATGGTCACTATATAATGATCGCGGTATTATATAAATCTTACCTTAGTTCTGTCATGATGCAATAGTTTATATAATTGTTTTTTCTCTTCCTGAAAAAAAAATACATCCTTTGAAACTTAAACTGCATTAGTCATTGTTTTACTTACACTATTTGCTGTTTACTATTTGAGTCCATGGCTACCAAGTGACATTGGTTATTTTTGTAAAAAGAAAATTGCATTGATCATCTTTCAAAATCCTTGTACCAAATGTGTACAAAATAAATGTTCATCTTAATTTTCGACTAATTTTGAATAAAAAAGATCTAAAAACTGATCAGTTATTGGTCACAAAGCCACATATCACTTATGAAAAATATTTTTTCTTACTTCCAGACTTCTTATTGTTTACACGATTTGACTATACACTTACTTCCCATGGTGCAGATGAGTTCATAACAGACAAGGATTGTATAGAACTTTTCTCTTCCTTTAGTGTTGATATCTCAGCTTTCAGTTGTTCCAATTCTTTGTTTTTTACAGAAATGGTATCCTCACACTCTTGCTTTTGTTTCTCAACAGAAGACAGCTCAGAGACTTTGGATTTTTGCATCTCAAGTGTTTGTTTCATGATTTCGATCTCGTCGGTCAGTTGTGAGTTCTCCTGCTGCAGACGTCTCGCCTCCTCTTGGCTGTTCAGCACTTCCTCTTCCATTTCCCTTATCTGTATAAAGAAACATTGAACTTAACGATGATGAACATTACAACTAAAGAAACCTGCATTGTATATCAAAATTCAAGCATTTCTATTATCTAGGTGTATCACATATTGCTGGTATATTTTGCGATTTCACAGGACATTTGTGTAGTTGAGAAAATTTCACCTGCGAAATTACAAGTACAGTGCTGTAATTCTAGATCAATCATATGCACGCATTAACCTTATTGGGAAATACACATTTTTATCACATAATCCGCCTGATATCCAGTGGTTTCAACCATGTAATATTTTTGCATATGTCACTAGTGTGATATGACCTGGAGCGATTTTCCTTGGCTGGAAATTCATTGTGACCTCAGACAGAAACAATAAAATGACGTCAAGAAAAATGATGTGACGTCAGATTACGAGGACAGCAGGACAAAATGGCGACCTTTGCTGGATTTTCAGAATACATTTTGTCATGAAATTCTTTGTTATGTAGGTATTTGTAGTTATGTGATAAAAGTACCTTAAATTTGTGTTCATTTCATATGAGATTTTATGAAACTCATCTTGAAGTTTTAATTTTTGCTCAGCAAGGCACGCAAAAATAAAAACTCGTTTTATAGACTCGTTTCATAAAATCTCATATGAAATGAACGCTCATGTGAGATCCTATATATAATGAACCTCAGGTGGGGACCAACAAAATAACTTCTTTATAAACATAGTATGTTTCTATGTACTACAGACACCTTGACTGCCAAATGGTGTAGAAACTTACATTAACCTTAGTTGTATCCTAAAGTCAACTCAACTTCCAGATGCTCGACTTGGAGCTCTTCTGCTTCTAGAAGCTCTTTCCTCAGTCAGCTGATAGATCTCCAAAGACGAGCGCAAATCAAGTTGGCCTAAGGAGTCATTATGAATGTCTGGGTAACCATCTATCTATTCAATTTCATACTTCTAAAAAGGGTCAGGTCATTTCCATTGATAGTAAATGGAAATACAATTATATAACTTTTTAGTAAAAGATATGACAACTCCTATGAGAAAAAATGGGAAAATAACATTCTAAAAAACATTATGACAAGTTGACAATAGCAATATATGTATGTACATACCAAGTGTAGTTTGTCAGTGGCTTCCTCAAGTTTCATCTGCAGTTCACTCCTCTCTTTATCAGCCTCAGAAGCATTTCTCTGTATTTCATTCATTTCTTCCAACAGTGTACAAACACGACCACTTTCTTCATTCTGTTCACTTAGTCTCTCGGCAAGTTCTTTTTCTAGGTTCTGTACTTTTTCATTCAATTCTGTCTTTTCTTTCTCCATTGATTTGTAAATACTTTTAAACTTTTCGAAGGCAGCTGTTTTTGTCTGTCTTTCCATTTCCAAGTCTTTTAATTCTGATTTTAATTGAATACTATCATTTTCACTTTCTTCTAGTTTGAGTTCCAACATGCTGATTTTCTCATGAAGATTGCCAAGTTCTAACGACTGCTGCTCAAGATTTGTATTTCCTTGTGAAATCTCTGCCAAATGGGACTCTTTTTCTCTCAATAGTTCATCACATTTCTCTTGGAGAGAAGGTAGTTGTTCAGCTTTGGGTTTTAAATTTGTAATTTCATCTTTCAAGGTGGCCTGTTCATTACACAGAGCCTCCACTTTGGTCTTCAACTGATCACATTCTTGCTGTAATGTTTCCTTTGTTTGAACTTCCATTTTTAAATCTTCTAGTTCTTGATTCAAACTGTCAGAAGTCTCTCCTAATTGAACCTTAAGGGATATATTGGTATCTTTTAAAGTGGAAATTTCTGAAAGTAACTGATTATTTATTTCTTCCAATTTCTCACATTTTTCTGTCACAATTGGAAGTTGTTCGATTTTGGATCCAACATCTGTCAACTCATCTTGCATGTTCAGACGTTCATCAGCTAAATCCTTCACAGTGGCTCGAAGTACTTCACATTCTTCTTCTAGCATAGCTACTTTTTGACTCTCAATTTTTTCTCCAAAGCCTCCCTTTGTTCTTTCAGCCTCAAGTTTCTCTATTTGAAGCTTCAGTGTAGAGCATTCTTCCATTAATTCATTTACATCATCAGTGGAATCAGTGGCCTCCATTTTCCTTTCCTCCAGCTCCTGAACAGTTTCCCTTAACTTTTTACATTCCTCCTCGATCTCTGTCATTCTGTTTTCAGTTGGTATTTCACGATTCTCGCTCTGTAAAGTTTCCAGTTTCATGAGCAACACTGTTTTCTCTTCTTCCATGTCTTTCAGCTTTTGCTGCAAGTCGTTTGTCGTTTCTTTAAGATTCTGTAACTCTTCATTCGATGTTTCTGGAGTCTCCTTTTCTTCTTTTAATGAATTCAGCTCCATTGCAAGAGTCTCCTTTTCTTGCATTAGTTCCTCAACCTTTTCTTTCAGAATTGGAAGTTGTTCAATTTTGGATCCAACATCTGTCAACTCATCTTGCATGTTAAGACGTTCATCAGCCAAATCCTTCACAGTGGCTCGAAGTATTTCACATTCTTCTTCTAGCGTAGCAACTTTTTGACTCTCAGTGTCTGCTCCTTCAACTGCGCATGTTCTTTCAGCCTCAAGTTTCTCTATTTGAAGCTTCAGTGTAGAGCATTCTGCCATTAATTCATTTACAACATCAGTGGAATCAGCGGCCTCCATTTTCCTTTCCTCAAGCTCCTGAACAGTTTCCCTCAACTTCCTACATTCCTCCTCCATCTCTGTCATTCTGTTTTCAGTTGGTATTTCACGATTCTCACTCTGCAAAGTTTCCAATTTTGCAAGCAACACTGTTTTCTCTTCTTCCATGTCTTTCAGCTTTTTCTGCAAGTCGTTTGTCGTTTCTTTAAGATTCTGTAACTCATCATTTGATGTTTCTGGAGTCTCCTTTTCTTCTTTTAATGAATTCAGCTCCAATGCAAGAGTCTCCTTTTCTTGCATTAGTTCCTCAACCTTTTCTTTCAGAATTGGAAGTTGTTCAATTTTGGATCCAACATCTGTCAACTCATCTTGCATGTTAAGACGTTCATCAGCTAAATCCTTCACAGTGGCTCGAAGTATTTCACATTCTTCTTCTAGCATAGCTACTTTTTGACTCTCAATTTCTTCTCCAATGCCGTCCTTCGTTCTTTCAGCCTCAAGTTTCTCTATTTGAAGCTTCAGTGTAGAGCATTCTTCCATTAATTCATTTACAACATCAGTGGAATCAGTGGCCTCCATTTTCCTTTCCTCAAGCTCCTGAACAGTTTCCCTCAACTTCCTACATTCCTCCTCCATCTCTGTCATTCTGTTTTCAGTTGGTATTTCATGATTCTCGCTCTGTAAAGTTTCCAGTTTCATGAGCAACACTGTTTTCTCTTCTTCCATGTCTTTCAGCTTTTGCTGCAAGTCGTTTGTAGTTTCTTTAAGATTCTGTAACTCTTCATTCGATGTTTCTGGAGTCTCCTTTTCTTCTTTTAATGAATTCAGCTCCATTGCAAGAGTCTCCTTTTCTTGCATTAGTTCCTCAACCTTTTCTTTCAGAATTGGAAGTTGTTCAATTTTGGATCCAACATCTGTCAACTCATCTTGCATGTTAAGACGTTCATCAGCCAAATCCTTCACAGTGGCTCGAAGTATTTCACATTCTTCTTCTAGCGTAGCTACTTTTTGACTCTCAGTGTCTGCTCCTTCATCTGTGCATGTTCTTTCAGCCTCAAGTTTCTTTATTTGAAGCTTCAGTGTAGAGCATTCTTCCATTAATTCATTTACAACATCAGTGGAATCAGTGGCCTCCATTTTCCTTTCCTCAAGCTCCTGAACAGTTTCCCTCAACTTCCTACATTCCTCCTCCATCTCTTTCATTCTGTTTTCAGTTGGTATTTCACGATTCTCGCTCTGCAAAGTTTCCAGTTTCATGAGCAACACTGTTTTCTCTTCTTCCATGTCTTTCAGCTTTTGCTGCAAGTCGTTTGTCATTTCTTTAAGATTCTGTAACTCATCATTCGATGTTTCTGGAGTCTCCTTTTCTTCTTTTAATGAATTCAGCTCCAATGCAAGAGTCTCCTTTTCTTGCATTAGTTCCTCAACCTTTTCTTTCAGAATTGGAAGTTGTTCAATTTTGGATCCAACATCTGTCAACTCATCTTGCATGTTAAGACGTTCATCAGCTAAATCCTTCACAGTGGCTCGAAGTATTTCACATTCTTCTTCTAGCATAGCTACTTTTTGACTCTCAATTTCTTCTCCAATGCCGCCCTTCGTTCTTTCAGCCTCAAGTTTCTCTATTTGAAGCTTCAGTGTAGAGCATTCTTTCATTAATTCATTTACAACATCAGTGGAATCAGTGGCCTCCATTTTCCTTTCCTCCAGCTCCTGAACAGTTTCCCTCAAATTCCTACATTCCTCCTCCATCTCTTTCATTCTGTTTTCAGTTGGTATTTCACGATTCTCGCTCTGCAAAGTTTCCAGTTTCATGAGCAACACTGTTTTCTCTTCTTCCATGTCTTTCAGCTTTTGCTGCAAGTCGTTTGTAGTTTCTTTAAGATTCTGTAACTCATCATTCGATGTTTCTGGAGTCTCCTTTTCTTCTTTTAATGAATTCAGCTCCATTGCAAGAGTCTCCTTTTCTTGCATTAGTTCCTCAACCTTTTCTTTCAGAATTGGAAGTTGTTCAATTTTGGATCCAACATCTGTCAACTCATCTTGCATGTTCAGACTTTCATCAGCCAAATCCTTCACAGTGGCTCGAAGTATTTCACATTCTTCTTCTAGCGTAGCAACTTTTTGACTCTCAGTGTCTGCTCCTTCAACTGCGCATGTTCTTTCAGCCTCAAGTTTCTCTATTTGAAGCTTCAGTGTAGAGCATTCTTTCATTAATTCATTTACAACATCAGTGGAATCAGTGGCCTCCATTTTCCTTTCCTCAAGCTCCTGAACAGTTTCCCTCAACTTCCTACATTCCTCCTCCATCTCTGTCATTCTGTTTTCAGTTGGTATTTCATGATTCTCGCTCTGTAAAGTTTCCAGTTTCATGAGCAACACTGTTTTCTCTTCTTCCATGTCTTTCAGCTTTTGCTGCAAGTCGTTTGTAGTTTCTTTAAGATTCTGTAACTCATCATTCGATGTTTCTGGAGTCTCCTTTTCTTCTTTTAATGAATTCAGCTCCATTACGAGATTCTCCTTTTCTTGCATCAGTTCTTCAAACTTTTCCTTTAGAATCGGCAGATTTTCTACCTCAAGTCCAAAGCATGTTAATGTATCTTGTACTTTGAGTCGTTCCTCGACTAAATCCTTGGCTGTGCTTTTAAGCACTTCATAATCTTTGGTCAGTGTAGCCATCTTATTTTGTTCAGTGTCAACTTGTTCTATCAACTCTGATTTCTCAGTTCCAAGTTCCTTGACCTGCTTCTGTAGAATTGTACATTCCTCTTGCAGTTTACAAATGACATCTGTAGAATTAACTGAATCAGTTTTAGATGACGCTTTTTCTTCTTCTAGTTGTCTGATGGTTGCCTTCAACTGCTCACATTCTTCCTGTATTGAAGGTGTTGAAGAGTCCAGGGATTTAGCTCTGCGGTTAATCTCCAGTTCGCTCTGAAATTCAGTCATCTTTCGAGTCTGTATCTTCAGCTTGTGCTCTTTCTGGATCACTTCATCAGACAACTTTGTACATTCTTTCAAGATGGTGTTTTTCTCCTGTTGGTAAAGAAGTTAAAAAAACAAAGTGATTTTAAGACAATACTTTTCCTCAGATATGATACTGACAAATTTTGAGACATGTCCTTGTGTCATTTCACACCTTCACTGTTGACGAAACAGGTATAAAAATGATATATTCAAATCTTAAATATTATTTTTTAGAAAAGAAGCCGTAAGAAGGTATCAAGGTATCCAACATTGAAAGACAGTAGCCTAAAGACAGGTGCATGAAATTGGCTTTAAGTTTTGATTATATAAAGGTACTGAGCTAACTTACATCATGTAATGCCACATTATATTCTTACATTGTACTGAGTAAACACAAGAAACTTACATCATGTAATTCTGCGATGTTTTCTTACATTGTATGAGTGAACAAAAGAAACTTACATCATGTAACTCTTCGATGTTTTCTTACATTGTACCAAGTTAACTCAAGAAACTTACATCATGTAATTCTGCGATGTTTTCCTCCAGTGATTTCCTTTCCAGGTTATGGAAGGTGGACATATCATTGAACTCGGTTTTCAGTAGGGCATGTTCTTTCAGCAGAATTTCATATTTGTCTTCCCTGAAAATCATATAACAAAAAAAATAATGTATAATGCTGATGATCTGGGTATCCAGAATATCAATACAGGTACTAATTAATATAAATCACACCACAAAGCTGGGACTGGACATAATACTGTGCAACAGGAAATGTTTGTGAGTACTTTTTTTGTGGTTCGGATATTTCAAAATATTGTGTGTGTAGAAATATCTGTGGTTGGTCAACTTTGCTGACAACTCATCTCTGATAAAACTGTTAGATAAGCAATTCAAGACTTAAGATTATTTTTCATACTTACAAATCAATATGAGCTTTTAATGTGGTTATACACCGCAAAAACAACATTTTGAGAATTTCAGTACTTTCAATGCATCTATAGGTTTTAATTTTGAAAGTACAAATAAGAGCAAAAATGATTTTTGGCAGTAGTTCATTATATTTACATATATAGTGAAGAGAAATGAGGACATATGGTCAGATCACGAAGTCAAGTTATGGTCTACAATTTCATTTCATATTTTTAGTGTTACCGTACTCGACCCAATAAGTGCCCATGTCCCCCTTTTAGAGGCCTCGATTTCAATTGCCCAGGCTAAGATAAAGAAGAAAACTACAAAAAACTGTATAGATTTGCATTAACTTGTTATTATTAGTTCCTTTTCATTTTTCAATTTTTAAACGCCTGGGCTTATTGGGTTGAATACAGTATTAGTAATTGTAAAGTGATTTCTTCAGAGCCAAGTTTTAAGAACATTCCTCAAATTTAAGGAATTCCTTAACTTAAAATTCTCATAAGAAAGCATTACAGAAATTAAGGAAGGCTTCTGAACTTAAAATTATTTCCTTATTCTGTTATGAATGACTTTTGAATGATAAATCATCAAACCTTATTATTGAAATAGACAAATGAAGAAAAACCAAGACTACCATGTCCTATTCCCCAGACTTCCCTGTCCTATTCCCCAGACTTCCCTGTCCTATTCCCATCTTTTCATCAGACTTCTCTGTCCTATTTCCCAGACTTCCCTGTCCTATTCCCCAGACTTCCCTGTCCTATTCCAATCTATTCATCAGACTTCCCTGTCCTATTCATCAGACTTCCCTGTCTTATTCCAATCTATTCATCAGACTTCTCTGTCCTATTCCCAGACTTTCTTGTCCTATTCCCCAGACTTCCCTGTCCTATTCCCCAGACTTCAATATCCTATTCCCCAGACTTCCTTGTCCTATTCATTAGACTTCCTCATCCTATTTCCCAGACTTCCCTGTCCTATTCCCCAGACTTCCCTATCCTATTCATTCGGCTTCCTTGTCCTATTCATCCGACTTCCATATCCTATTCCCCAGACTTCCCTGTCCTATTCATCAGACTTCCCTGTCCTATTCATCAGACTTCTCTGTCCTATTCCCCAGACATCCATATCCTATTCCCCAGACTTCCCTGTCCTATTCCCCAGGTTTCCCTGTCCTATTCCCCAGACTTCCCTGACACATTCCCATCTATTCATAAGACTTCCCTGACCTATTCCCATCTATTCATCAGACTTCTCTGTCCTATTCCCCAGACTTCCATGACCTATTCTTATCTATTCCCCAGATTTCCCTGTCCTATTCCAATCTATTCATCAGACTTCTCTGTCCTATTCCCCAGACTTCCTTGTCCTATTCATCAGACTTCTCTGTCCTATTCCCCAGACTTCCATATCCTATTCATCAGACTTCCCTGTCCTATTCCCCAGACTTCCCTGTCTTATTCATCAGACTTCAATGTCCTATTTCCCAGACTTCCCTGTCTTATTCATCAGACTTCCCT
Source organism: Argopecten irradians irradians (assembly GCA_004382745.1). Taxonomy (NCBI): domain Eukaryota; kingdom Metazoa; phylum Mollusca; class Bivalvia; order Pectinida; family Pectinidae; genus Argopecten; species Argopecten irradians. The sequence goes on along the minus strand of SAYR01052707.1, from coordinate 708,290 downwards.
GTCCTATTTCCCAGACTTCCCTGTCCTATTCCCCAGACTTCCCTGTCTTATTCCCCAGACTTCCCTGTCCTATTCCCCAGACTTCCCTGTCCTATTCTCATCTTTTCATCAGACTTCCATGTCCTATTCCCTAGACTTCCCTGTCCTATTCGTCAGACTTCCCTGCCCTATTGTCAGACATCTCTGTCCTATTCCAATCTATTCATCAGACTTCCCTGTCCTATTCCCCATATTTCCCTGTCCTATTCCCCAGACATCCATATCCTATTCTCCAGACTTCCCTGTTCGATTCATCAGACTTCCCTGTTCTATTCATCAGACTTCCCTGTCCTATTCATCTGACTTCCCTGTCCTATTCCCCAGACTTCCCTGTCCTATTCCCACTGACTTCCATATCCTATTCCCCACTGACTTCCCTGTCCTATTCCCCAGACTTCCCTGTCCTATTCCCCAGGTTTCCCTGTCCTACTCCCCAGACTTCCCTGTCCTATTCCCCAGGTTTCCCTGTTCTATTCCCCAGACTTCCCTGACATATTCCCATCTATTCATCAGACTTCTCTGTCCTATTCCCTAGACTTCCATGACCTATTCTTATCTATTCCCCAGATTTCCCTGTCCTATTCCAATCTATTCATCAGACTTCCCTGTCCTATTCTCATCTATTCATCAGACTCTCTGTCCTATTTCCCAGACTTCCCTGTCCTATTCCCCAGACTTCCCTGTCTTATTCATCAGACTTCCCTGTCCTATTCCAATCTATTCATCAGACTTCTCTGTCCTATTTCCCAGACTTCCCTGTCCTATTCCAATCTATTCATCATACATCTCTGTCCTATTCCCCAGACTTCCCTGTCCTATTCCCCAAACTCAACTACAGTGTACTTAATAAACCTGGTTGTCTTCGCACGGACAATGTTTTGTGTGATACTTAATGTGAGGTTCGGATTATATCAGAAATATTAGTAGTGTAGTAGAAATATTTCTTGTGACTGGGTTACACTTGCTGACAGAGATCATCTCTGAATAAGTCGTTAGACTATAGCCAACTACCAAGATTAAGATTATTTCATAGCTTACAAATCAATATGAAGCTTTTTATGTGGTTATACACGCAAAAACAATCATTTTAGAGAATTTCAGTAACTTCAATGCATCTATAGGTTTTAATTTGAAAGTACAAATAAGAGCAAAAAATGATTTTTGGCAGTAGTTCATTATAGGCAAACGTAGCATCGAAAAAACGTTTAAAGGTGTATTGAAATATATCATTCGCAGAGGTAGTAAATACTAATACATAATTTGGTAGTCATCGAGACAGTCTAGAGTGTATATATTGCGTCTTATACACTCAATTTATTCATTTCAAATAATCTCTATTTTAAATGTGTTACCCTGTAAGAGTACTCAGATTTCACCAATTAAGATTAGCTTCAGAATCGGTACACCCCTTTTATCAGAAGAGTTCGATTTCTATGCTAATTGAGTCCCACTCAGCGACTAATGATATAGAGAAGCACAGAGCGATACAAAAATGATTAGCTAAGTATTATGGAAATTGTCTTATTAATACTTTTGAGTTGTTATTTATATGTAGTTCCTCTTTACGATGTTCAAATTGTTACCGACATCTAGAGGACATCTTATCTTTGGTGTGGTACACTATCAGAGTTACTCTTACGTTATAGTTCAGTAAAATAATGTGGCGATATTTTTCTATACAAGAGCTAAGCATCTATTTCTCACACGAAACACCTATACTCAAATTTAACGGAATGCACTCTCAAATTATCAAACTTTATATATATATCACATCATATAGCTAAAAAAGCATTACAGAAATTAGAGGAAGGCTTCCTGTATAGCTCTAAAACAATTATTTTGTTCAATCTTTTATCAATACTCAGTTGTTTAGAATGAAAACTTATAATTATGCTAGTATGATAGTGTACAAAGAATTCATCAAACCTTATTATATCAATTTGAACCTATTATAGATCATACACTTGATTATGAGATTACCAAGATAGTAATAGTACTACACTTATTTAATTGAGAATATAGATATGCGTCCGTCTTTTGGATTATGTGTTTTAAACTTCTTATATCAAGGGTTATCTTGCTAAAATGGAACATACCTGAGAATGAATTCTGAGAGGAAGTCGGTACTGAGAAGCCAAGGCCGTAATGAATCTTGAGATCGCCTCGAAAATGACTTTTTGTGATCTACATCTAATACAGGAGCCACTGGGACATCTTTCATTTAACGGCGCTCTCAGTGTAGGACCCATAGACAATTTGGTTGTCCTTAATTTTATCTCTAGTGAGTGATAAAGCTTAAATGAAGAATCACTAATAGAATGATCAGTCTCATTTTATCTTGGTAAGGTGGAACGTTTAATTATGCTTAAGATATTACAATGGCAAATTAATACATAAAATCGGTCCTCGCTCCAAATCAACCAACAGACACTGCTCACACTGCTCGGATTGCGCGCGAGGAGCTATCAAGTACGTATAGATTCCTTATTTTGTACCTATTCTTATTTTCTAATCACGCACTCTAGTGACATTAATTCTCCCTTAAGACCACTTATCCATTATGAGTATCCGTTACCATTCCCCCACCGATTTCCTATATTCTCTAATTCCCCCAAGACTTCCCTGCTTAATCCCCGACTTCCTGTCCTATTCAATCAGACTTCTAACCCTATTCATCAGACTTCCTGTCCTATCATTCAGACTTCTAACCCTATTCAATCAGATCTTCCCTATCCTATTTAAAGATACACACAATGATCTGACACTTGTGATCAATATTCTCCTATGAACGTTGTCCTCTCAGCTCCTCATTTCCATTCTCTATGATTCATTTTATCTATATATTCAGTACGTGCCCCCTAAATCCTATTTCCGAGTCATATTCATCAGACTTCCCGTAATTTACATCATTAGGACAAACCATATACATTCGCCTCATATGTTCCTTACTATTACTCAGATAGCAGGACTTCTCATCCGTTATTTATCACATAGTAAGACTGATCCAAGTCTGAGCACTCGCTATTTCCTTAATCCTAATTCGTCAATGCAATTCATCCAGATCTCTACTCTCCTTCCTATTTCCCGAGTCAGAGTGTGCTCATCAATCAAATTGCAGTGTCCCTATCCTATTCCCTCTATCTGCTAGTGTCAGACTTCTGCTCACTACTCCTATTCCCATCTATTCATCAACTTCCCTTCCTAAATTCCTTCTCCAACTCAATATATCTCCACATTCCTACGCACTAGTGCCTTCCTTATGTCTCATCTCTACCAATTATCAGAAACGTCTCCCCAGATATCCCTTCTCTATCGTATGTCACATATATCAAAACTTGCCCTATTCCTATTAGACCGTATATCTATATACAACACATAATCCAAAAGACGGAAAGCAATCTATTTCTCATTTACAGACATTATACACTGTCTATTTTTCCCATCAATAATTTCATTCAGACATTGCAATAATCACTAATAGCACTCCTATCTGTTATCATCTAGTATTTAGACTTCTCATTCATATTTACTATCTACGCCTTCTTAGGTTTGCTTATTTTCCTCAAGACTGTTTCCTGTGTCATTAACATTTCCATCTATTCATATAATTCAATAGACTATCCCCTATAATTAATTGTTCTCTTCGATAATATCAATCAGTACGCTCATCCCTATTAATATCATCCATCATATTCCATACAGTAGCTATCTACCCTCTTTATCCTATGTTGTGCCTCGCTCATAGCTAATTTCAATTTTACAGACTTACCCTAATTGCTATTCCCATCGCATTAATTTCATGAGACTCAATCCACCGCTTAATCCTAAAGTTCCCATCTAATTCCAATACAGACTATCTCACAGTGCAATGATTTTCTATCTAAAATTGGACTACAGAACTTACCAGCTACATACTATTCCCAATCTTATTCATACAGACTTCCCTATCCTATTCCCATTTTTATTCATCAGACTTCCCTATCCTATTCCCATCTATTCATCAGACTTCCCTGTCCTATTTCCATCTATTCATCAGACTTCCCTATCCTATTCCATCTATTCATCAGACTTCCCTATCCTATTTCCATCTATTCATCACTCCTAGCATCCTATTCATCTATTCTGTTCCCTGCTATTCCTCTATTCATCAGACTTCTATCATCCATCATTCGACCATCCATTCCCATATATAGACTTCAGTTGGTATTTGATGCAATTCTAATACGACAAGTTCTGGTTTGGCACAAGTTATCGATTGCTTTCACTTTTTGTTTGTTTCAAACGATCGCTTTGCCTCTTGTGTAATGTTAGCCCATCTTATCGATCTGACTCTTTATTCATTGGGTTCTGGCAAATTCTTCTGTAAGAGGCATCTCTGAGTAAGCAAGATAGTCGTCAAAAATCTGCATAAAAGTAAAAATAGTCCCAAAAATTCTTACACCATCTTCGAAATGATTCTATATCATTCTAAATCTGATCAAGCATCCTTATGAAAGTATCAATAACTGCTTTTAACTGATATAAATTCCTACAACCATAAGTGAAGGGTAGGAATCCTTAGACTCTTCCTTGTTGATGATGTTTAAATTTAAAACAATGGTTCCACAATTAATAACTGAACCCCAAACTCTGATCTTGAAAAAACTCTCATATCCAAGAAAATATGAGGATGGATTCATCATTAACTAAATAGAGAGTAATCTGCACTAACAGTAAAGCCATAATCTGGATGGTTTAAAGGGCCACTACTTTCCGAAACGTTTGCTTTTAAATTTTTAAAATAGGAATGTAAAACGAGTGTTAATAATTTATTGTATAGTCGCAGAAGTTATTAACTAATACGTTTACTAGCACACTTTATCATCACTTCTGACAGTTTTAATTAGAATAAAATAAAATGTTAATTTTCAATAACGCGGGTCCGTTTTTGGTGCTCCCACTTAGTCTCCCTATAAATGCCGCGCGCCGTAGTTGACTATCACTCGCAGACCCGGATCATACAGCGAAAGAATTCTCCAGTGTTCATTGCTAAAAACTAGTGAGAATGTGTCCATAGATTATTGTAAATAATCCTTGCATATATTTTTTGTCGTTGTAACCTCATTTAAACCATACTTAATATGACTTATAATATTTCTTTTGTTATTAACGTTTTTAATAAAGAACCTTTAAAATTAGCTCCGGAAAGGTAGTGGGCCTTTAAGAAGGGTACTCGCAGGCAGTATCAAAGTGAATACCAGCAACTTTTCATTAGAACTGGTTTATTTACATATATAAATGGAACTTTAACCTCAGACTAAATTGTTCCTTTTATTGTTGTGTAGCTTGTATTGATGCTTGGATATTTGATCAAACTGCAATCAGGTCCAAGTTCAGATGATCCCAAATGTCATGATCAATAGTTTCCATATTAACCAATGAGAGACAAGTTATGAAACCTCTTATACGCACTTGATACGA
>SAYR01052707.1:685782-702766 GCA_004382745.1 Argopecten irradians irradians | reverse complement strand
ACGACAAGTAATATGCCCAAGTAACAATATTTCAGTACATACCTGTAGAAAATGAAACTGTTGGCTTGAATATACTCTTCTTTTTACCAGGACACCAGGTTTCTCTTCTTTTTCTCTATGAATAAAAACAATATTGGATACAGCTGTGCAGGATAATCAAATAGTGTGGAATGGAGAAATTACCAAGTGTTTCAATTCGAACTCGATGGGCTAGAAATTTTTAATGACATTAATTATCTCCACATGAAACCTGAACAAGACATGACTGGACAGGACAGTATGAAACTAGTGAGGCAAAAAATAAAAATAAAAAATGTCTGTTTAGGGTTACATTGGCGAAAAAAAATAGGGTCAGTCAGGATTTTTTTTTAGTGTCTTTCACTCTAAAATGATGGCCAAAATTGGAGTCTGAGATCGAAACCCCGACTTTTCAATTTTTTTCGTAGAAAAGTGGAAAAAAAATAAGGGTCGGGGGTAAAAAATAGAGTCTGTCGGGTAACCCTAAACAGGCCTATTTTTTTGGCCTAATCAGTATATCTGCTGTAAACAAGGGGCTCCAGCTGTATGAAGTGTTACCTTGGCTTGGCTCTGTGTTGGTCCCGATTGGATAATGAATTTCATTCTTAACTCCATTTGTTCCAAACTCTTTTTAAGGTCCTGGTTTTCAATCTTACCAAGCTACAGTTAGAAAGGAAAAATACATAATTTCAAAAACATCTTTTGAATAGAAACAGGGATCAAACTTACAAATAAAAATGCTTTACTGTAAGTATTTGGTAAGTGTTCAAAAGTAAAGGTGGTAATATGGCCCAAGGCTATAGAAAATCTGGTGGGTCCATGTAATCCAACATGTAAAATTAATTATGAAAAATGTGTAACGTTAACAAATTTCTATTGGTTTTGTTACTTTTGTATTAAATCCTTACAAGCATTATAATCAATTTTAGGGTGCTTTCATTCAACAAATTAACTGGGGCCATAGAATTTCATTTTTCTGCAGACCAATAGTCTATGGAAAATCCACAGTCACTTTCAGACACTGTAGTATGAACTTGATATCATGATTACGATGAACATGTACACAGAAGTATTTTACCTCATTCAGCTGTTGTTGGTGTTTAATCTCCTTTTGTAACTTCTTCAGCATGGCTGCCTCTGATAGCACTTCGTTGGCCATGGCCTTATTCTTTATCTTCTTGGCTTGTGATGCAAACTATAAACAAAAAGCAATAAAAAGTGTCAAATGTTTCCATTCATCATCAACATAACTTTAAGAGAGATGCCAGTGTACTGTGGCACTCTTTGGTACCTATCCTAAGTGTACTGTGGCACTCTTTGGTACCTACCCTAAGTGCACTGTGGCACTCTTTGGTACCTACCCTAAGTGTACTGTGGCACTCTTTGGTACCTACCCTGAGTGTACTGTGGCACTCTTTAGTACCTACCCCGAGTGTACTGTGGCACTCTTTGGTACCTACCCTAAGTGCACTGTGGCACTCTTTGGTACCTACCCTAAGTGTACTGTGGCACTCTTTGGTACCTACCCTGAGTGTACTGTGGCACTCTTTGGTACCTACCCTAAGTGTACTGTGGCACTCTTTGGTACCTACCCTAAGTGTACTGTGGCACTCTTTGGTACCTACCCTAAGTGTACTGTGGCACTCTTTGGTACCTACCCTAAGTGTACTGTGGCACTCTTTGGTACCTACCCTAAGTGTACTGTGGCACTCTTTGGTACCTACCCTAAGTGTACTGTGGCACTCTTTGGTACCTACCCTAAGTGTACTGTGGCACTCTTTGGTACCTACCCTAAGTGTACTGTGGCACTCTTTGGTACCTACCCTAAGTGTACTGTGGCACTCTTTGGTACCTACCCTAAGTGTACTGTGGCACTCTTTGGTACCTACCCTAAGTGTACTGTGGCACTCTTTGGTACCTACCCTAAGTGTACTGTGGCACTCTTTGGTACCTACCCTAAGTGTACTGTGGCACTCTTTGGTACCTACCCTAAGTGTACTGTGGCACTCTTTGGTACCTACCCTAAGTGTACTGTGGCACTCTTTGGTACCTACCCTAAGTGTACTGTGGCACTCTTTGGTACCTACCCTAAGTGTACTGTGGCACTCTTTGGTACCTACCCTAAGTGTACTGTGGCACTCTTTGGTACCTACCCTAAGTGTACTGTGGCACTCTTTGGTACCTACCCTAAGTGTACTGTGGCACTCTTTGGTACCTACCCTAAGTGTACTGTGGCACTCTTTGGTACCTACCCTGAGTGTACTGTGGCACTCTTTGGTACCTACCCTAAGTGCACTTTGGCATTCTTTAGTACCTACCTTGAGTGTACTGTGGCACTCTTTGGTACCTACCCTGAGTGTACTGTGGCACTCTTTGGTATCTACCCTGAGTGTACTGTGGCACTCTTTGGTACCTACCCTAAGTGCACTGTGGCACTCTTTTGTATCTACCCTGAGTGTACTGTGGCACTCTTTGGTACCTACCCTGAGTGTACTGTGGCATTCTTTGGTACCTACCCTAAGTGTACTGTGGGATTCCTCTAAGGAAGCAGGAGTTATAGTAGCGATTATCGCTGTTTTAGAATTTCCTCCCAATGAAGCCTGGAGTATCCGTGTTAGTTTGGAGTCACGGTAACTGATATGTTGGTTGCTGGAAGAGAATAACAAGTTTCTTTAATCCTCACTGAGATACGTATACGTACTTTAAGCATGCTTTATTTGGTAATTAAAACCCATTAAATCATTTTGTCAATGACAAGACAATCATTGTCACAACAAATTTTATTTTTACTGATTTTCATTTCTGTTACTGTATCTACATAGTTAATTGGCGTATGTTGGTGACAGAAATTCAAATATGTACTGAACCCTGTGGACTTGCAAAAATTTACAAACAATCCAACAATCTACACGTCAACAGTAATATCAAAGGTTAGGACGGATTCATACACACTTTGTATCAACAAAGTTATGCTCAACTACGCCTAAGAAGTGATATAAAGGCATACAAAAAATTACTAGTTTAAATGGGGTCCTAGACCTTCACACAGGGGAAAATTTACACTTATGATGCAAAGGTTGCTTGATCGCAAAAACAAAGATTCCACAATAACTACCAGTAATATTTTTTAACATTCCTAAACTCTTTACAGAAATATTGAAATGTAAAGATGGTCAAATTCACATCACAATTTTGTTTAGTACCAACCTGACGCCGTCACTAAGCTTGCTTATAACTTGTCCGAGGATGAGAAGACTTTTGTTGATGGAGCAGCCCTCACGTAAACGGTCTCCAGAGTTTTCTCCAGCTTTCTCGGAACCAGCAAGATCTACAAAGTTCTGTTTAAGGGATTGGGAAAGAAGTCAAAACCAATCGTGAAAAGGTAATTATTTCAATCTCACTTTTTAGTCAAGAAAAATAGATTATTATTATTGTAATTGCAACTTATAATTAAATGATATCAGACTATCAAAAGATCTATTTGAATTTTATCTTTTTGTGGATTTTTAAAAAAATAATCATATTATATTCCTCCAAATATTCTTGTCTTATCTCCAAACACCTTAGACATGATGAAAACCGGACACTTAAAATCATCAGTCAGTTATTTAATCAGTTTTTTATGTTTTGTCGAACAGACCGACTATTTTGCTTATTTTCATAACATCTCCAAACGCATGCGTCAATAACAATCTAACATGATCCTATCTTCCTACAGAGTGCAAAGTACAATTATCCAGGATTTCTCGGAGAAAATCAAAACCTCTATTGCAGGTCTACCTCTTTTACCAAGCAATAAGCAAATTGGTTTTTGAGGAAATCTCCAGAAACCAATTGTGGATGAACAGATCAAAGATGGTGATTAGTAAAATCTATTAAAAGGGATCTCAGATGCAGGGTTCTGATTTGAATCATGCCATCATACATTTAGACATTTCAACAACATTAACTGATTATTTCATGGGGATCATGATCATATTTTTTCCATTTTGTGCTAAAACTTCACACAGTGCATACCTAACGGTTAGGCCTATGTTTGGGCAGACACATGTCTTATAAACTTTTATGGTGTAACCACTCACTTGCATTGCACCTCATCATGGATTGCGTTAGAATCAGTTAACTATTAATTTCAGTTGTTATAGCTGATAAGTTTTGTGTTTTTACTTCATCAACATGCTATATTAATATTGAACGATGTCTGCACTTTCTGCCATCTTTGGTAGCTCCTGAAAAACCTATCTGCCCAGCATTTGAATCAAATAGAAAACTATACTCATCACTACAAAGCATCTTATCGATGTGAGTTGATAGAAACCACAACCCGCGAGATACGCAACCATGCTAGGCCTAATTAGGATGTGTACGTAATTTATCAATTAACCGTAATAGATCTCCTATGGTGTGTGCATTGACCAATGTACGATATAGGAAACTCAGGTGAGCGTGGGTCCCGACAGTCCATTGTTCTATTTGCCCGCAAGCATTTACATGTGGTGTTGAAGGCCAGTCCAGGTAAAATCTGGGGGCTCACCAAGGGATATTTGTTTAAGATTGTTTATGATGGCGCTGAACTTTTAATGATGGCGCTGCATAATTTAACGATGGCGGCCCGCCATCATAAAACAGGTCATGGTGAACACTGCCATGTCTATGACACAAATATGAAGTTGGAGTAGAAGCCAGGATACGGTAAAAGAATATGGGGGAACAACACAACAAGAGGCCCATGGGCCTAAACAGTCATCTGACTTATGGTACAAAACAGCAAAGTCACAGTATTAAGTTCTGAAATAGGTAATGGTCACTTGTTGAACAAACTTGGTAGCCCTTCATCCATATATGATTGTAACCCATTCAATAATTAAGGAGGAGTCAGATTTTAAAGCCAAAGTTCAGTAAAGCTCCCATTTTGGACCCCCGCCATGCTATCCCCATGGGTCTTACCTCTGTCCTTTATAAAATATGATTGTCCTCACCTAAAGTTCCCCCTTCTGAGCCCCGCCCCTCTGTCCCCAGGGGTTGGACCTAACTTGTTTATATAAGATATGATTGTCCTGCCTCAATGATGTTTTACACCAAATATGGATGAAATCCACTCAAGAGTTAAGGAGGAGTAGGATTTTAAAGCTTTTAATTAAGAAAATTTCCCCTTTTGGAGCCTTACCCTTCAGTCCTTAGGGGTTGGAGCAAGCTCATTTATATAAAATATGATTGCCCAATGTTTCAAACCAGTTGCCATCCATCCAAGGGTTAAGGAGGAGTAGAAATCTAAAGCTAAAATTATGAAAACTTGCCCTTTTTTAACTCGTTTATATAAGATATCCCATGATGAAGGAGTAGGATTTTAAAGCTAAAATTAAGAAAATTTGTCCTTTTGGGGCCCCACCACTCAGCTCCTAAGTGTCAGAGCAGGTTCATTTACATAAAATATGATTGCCCTTTCCCAACAATGTTTCAAACCAGATATGGTTGTCATCCATCCAAGGATGAAGTAGTAGGATTTTAAAGCTTAAATTAAGAAAATTTCCCCTTTTGGGACCCCGCCCCTCTGCCCCTAGGGGTTAGAACTATCTCATTTATATAAAATATGATGTCCTTCCCCAATGATGTTTCACACCTTATATGGATGTAATCCACTCAAGGGTTATGGAGGAGTAGGCTTTTGTATAAATAGCCTTACGCACGTTGCACGGCAGACGGCGCAATAGGACGGACGAAACATGATGACAATAGGTCATCCTGACCTAAAAATATTAGCATCACCACCAATGTTACTTACCAAATGGGCGACCATAACGGCACCTTCATCCCCCTTTTCTCTGCTCTCTATGATCTAAAGGAGAGAAAAATGGAGGACTTTAAACTTTAAAGTTGAACCTTTGCATTATAATTTTTTTTTTTTTTCATTTTGATAGTTAGTGTATTATGTTACCAAACCTTATGCTTAAAATTCCAATTTGCTTTGCCAACATTAAACAACAAAACCAAACTAGAAGTCAGTCAGTGTCTTTATAAATTTTACTTTTTAATCTATAAAGATTATTTGGTTCCATCAAACCTGTGAATTCAGAAGAAGATTTTGAAATTTTAGCCATTTTGACCCATTTTGGCCCCATCCCTCTGGTCCCTGTGGGTCAGCCAGGACCAATATGGATATGGTGTTAAAATGCTATTTCAGACAAGTTATAATTGTAACCCAGATTGACTCATTTCCTATTTAAACTAAGAAAATAATATTCATTAATGTGTTTTTCCTATATGAACCATAGTAAATTTAACTCCCTCCTGACTTTTTTTGCATACCACTATGAAAAAAAATCTGAGAATGGCACGAAACCCTGGTGTTATCATGATGTCACAATAGAGACCTTGTCGTTGCGAAAAAGAATCCCTTGAAAAATCACTAGAATGGTACATTTTAACATACTTTATTTTATGATTTTTTTTTTTTTTTGCAAACCTTTGCGAGGATCCATTTCATAAAATAAAAAAAAAAATAGTGACATCAATGCTTAACAGATACCAAGGAAAAAAATTAATTATTAGAAAGTGATAGTTAAATGATAAAAAGCTGATGTAGCGACAAAAGTGATTTGTTTGTACTTACAATGCGTATTATACAATGTGATCGGGAACTGCGGTCATTCTGTTTAGTTTCAGCCATGTGACGTCTGTCTGAAATAAAAAGCTTGATCATCACCAATTTGTTGTTCTAGGACCACATCTTAAAAGTATTGTTCACATCAAATTATTTTTCTTTTCATGATAAACTTACTAAATTTTACAAAGATAACAAAACTTACTGTCTCCTTTCTGTATGATTGTCAGGACATCACTACTGGAACTGACTAGTTCTTCTTTCAAACCTGTAACCTGGATATTCTTCTCCTGAAACAAAAGTATGCCATTGAAATCAAACTTTTCAAATATATCATCAAGAAATATTGAAGAAACTAAACTAGGAGATATGATTGAATTATATGAAATAACGAGTCATATTTATAGTAAAGAATGCTTTAATGCCATATTACTTTGCTAAGACGAATCAAATCGCCGTAGCAGTAGAGGACATACGAAAAAAATACTACTAAACGGTTAATGGCTTTACTAAGAAAGAACTATTTCTCGATCAGTACTGTAACTTTTTGGAATGAACTGCCAGAATATGTCAGCAATTAGTGTTAACTTGTTTAAGAATAAGTTAGATAATCATCGGAAAAATCAGGAACTTTTTTTTAATTACGAAGCAACAATATCATAGAAAAACATAATTTTGTAAAATGAATATAGATTATAATGTATTTTACTTATATGATATGTATCTATAAGAGTCTGGTAGAAAGGACTTAAGATAGTTCTGAACCAGAATAAATCTTATCTTATTTTTCTTACAACTGAATTCGTAACTACTTCAGCCTCATCACAGTAATGAGCAAAACCATTAATCCAGTATCAACACACCATTATCATTAATTGATTTAAACATACCTGGTCTTCCTGTATCTTAATTCCTTTCTCCTCTGAGGAAAGTAAATCTGTCACCTTCTCATTGTAGATTTCCATATAGGCCACACGTATCAGAAACTCTCGATGATGTGACTGAAAACAAGAACTACAAATAAGTATCTGTCTCATTCATACGGACGCATCAGAAACTCTCGATGATGCGACTAAAAACAAGAAATACAAATAATTTTCAATAATTTTCTGTCTCACAATATTTTAATATTTAATTGTTGAGTATAAATAAATGGATGTGTAATATTGATACTACTTTTTCACTGATTGCAGCCTCTAGAATGTCAAAGAGTCTGTATCAAAACACAAATGGATTGTCCTGTAGCTATATTCAAAGTGGTTTTTTTCTTTTTAATTTTTTTTTAGTAATCCAGTCATATTATTTCTCATATTCTAATATATAATATGTAGTTTCAGTTTTTCCAAACCTGGTAATTACTAAAAGTTGTTGAGTTTAATTTTTTTTGTTGTGACATGATTTTATAATGTTACATATTTATTTAGTTCATGTTACACTACCTACATCACTCAGCCTATTTTTTTTTTTTGCGTGACATGATGATTTATGACATTACAAACAAATTCTGTACAACATATTAACGTAAAAATCATAGTAATCATTGGGTTTGGGTTTTATTAGTTTATCGTCCTACTAACAGCTAAGGTTATGGATGTGCCAGGTTTGTTGGTGGAGGAAAGTCAGAGTACCAGAGAAAAACCATCGACCAGCAGTCAGTAGTAATCACACTTACAGACTCTATTATAGCAAATATTTCTTCCACAGATAATGTGATGATGCCTTTCTGCATGTGACTCCCCGACATCGTGAATGTTTTTCCTGAAGAACTTTGTCCATAGGCGAAAATGGTTCCTATAAGTGATTTCATAAATAATTATTAGTAATTCATTTTCAGTCTAAAAAAGCTTAATATCATCAACTTTTCTTTTTCAGTGCTAAATGGGACTAATTCACATACCATGTGATACCCGATAACGTTTGTGCAGGACTATTCTCCAGTGGTGATGGAATATAACTCTTTATAATCTTCCCACTGAAATGATGTCAGCATATCATCTTTTGACGTCATTCCATCACCAATAGAAACAATAGTCCCACACAGATGTTATCAGCTAGCACATGGTACATGAATTAGTCCTATTATTATCAGCTGCAACCTATCTATTTTCCCCAAAAAATCCTCTAATACAGATATACGTACGTTCAAATTACAAAAACTCAACATTCAAAGTTAAAACTAAAAAGTGACAATAGCCCTGATCAATCAAAATCTTACCATTAATACATACTGTATTCTACCCAATAAGCACCCAGGGCTTTAAAAGAATTGACATAATGAAAAGGTGCTTAATAAGACGAAATTATTGCAAACTTATAGTTTTGATAGTTTTTGTCATATGCCTGGGCATTTGAAATAAAGGCTCAAAAATGAAAGGGGCACTTATAGAGACATGGGCGAAAACGGTATCAAGACTGTTCCCTTTTAGATCTCTATGGTGATCTGGTTGCCATTGTTATAGCTTATTTTCTACTTAACCCTGCTGTCTGGAATGTAGTACCTACCGTATTGGACCCAATATTAAGCGTCCAGGGTGTTTAAAAAATCTAAAAAGTGAAAAGGTGCTTAATAAGACAAAATTATTGCAAACCTATACAGTTTTGTGTAGTCTTGGTCTTTATACCTGAGCAATTGAAATTGAGGCCTCAAAAACAGGGAGGGCGCTAATAGGGACATGGGCGCTTATTGGGTCGAATACAGTATGTCTCACATTTATACAAAATGAAAATTTTACCATTAAATCCCTGTAAAGCATCACTAATAATGGGTTTGCAGACTTCCTCAAAGATGTCATATGTTGTCATCAATTCATCAAATATACGATCTGAAAATAAAAGAAATCAATTTTATTTTGCTCATGACCGATTTCAAATAAAAGAATTATAAAAAAAAAATGCAAATAATGATGAGATGCGATAACAGGACACCATGCATATTTTACATACAAGTATATATAGCTGTACAAAAAAATACTTTGGAAATTTTCTGTAAATAGAATGATTTTTTATCCAAGAAAAAATAGCTGAACCCGTGATGAAATGACAAACAATAGGCCCAAGGGCCTTAACAGTCATCTGATTACCTTAGCAAAAGCTGTATAGGAAATTAATTAGATATGGTGTCAGGGTTAAAAAATAAAAACACTTGGTCATGACCATGTAAGGATAATTTCATGCAAGTTTCAGTCAAACTGCATGGGTAGAACTTCAAGAAGTTCAAAATGTGTTTTCAAGATGGCATTTTTGGTGACCATCTTGGTTTTCGGGTCAACCCGACAAATAACAACACTTTGTTGGGACAATGTCAGTTTCCTTAAAATTATTCAGACAAGTTCCAGCAAAAACGCACTGGTAGAACTTGATAAGAAGTTCAAACTATATTTTCAAGATGGCGGGAGTGGTGTCTATCTTGGATTTCAGATCAACATAAGATATAAAAACACTTGGTCACAACCATGACAAGGATCATTTCATGCAAGTATCAGCTAAATCACACTGGCAGAATTTGAGAAGAAGTTCAAAATTCAAGATTTTTGAATATTTGACTCCCCTGACCTTGATAGTTGGTCAAGGTCATTCATTTCAATAACTTTGGTAACCCTTCATCCCAGCATGCCACAGGCCAAATATGAGTACCCTGGACCTTTTGGTTAGTAAGAAGAAGTCATTCAAAGATTTTAGCCTATTTGACCCCTCTGACCTTGAAAGTAGGTCAAGGTCATTAATTTTCACAACTTTTGAAGCCATTCATCCCTGCATACTACAGGCCAAATATGAGTACTCTGGGCCTTATGGTAATTGAGAAGAAGTAGTTAAAAGATTTTAGCCTATTTGACCCTTGTGACCTTGACAGCAGGTCAAGGTCATTAATTTTCATAACTTTGGTAGCCCTTTTTCCCCGCATGGTACAGGCCAAATAAGAGTACTCTGGGCCTTATGGTTATTGAGGAGAATTCGTTGAAAGATTTTAGCCTATTTGTCCCCTGTGACCTTGAAAATAGGTCAAGGTCTTTTATTTTCACAACTTTGATAGTCCTTCATCCCCGCATGCTACAGGCCAAATATGAGTACTCTGGGCCTTATGGTTATTGGGAAGAAGTTGTTCAAAGTTTTTAGCCTATTTGACCCCTGTGACCTTGAAAGTAGGTCAAGGTCATTTATTTCACAACTTTGGTAGCCCTTAATCCCAGCATGATACAGGCCAAATATGACTACTCTGGGCCTTATGGTTATTGAGGAGAATTCGTTGAAAGATTTTAGCCTATTTGTCCCCTGTGACCTTGAAAGTATCAACAATGTTTACCAAATGTGTATGGTGATGACAGCTTTCCCGTTGCCTCTGTTGATTTTATTGTGTCATCTTGTACATTCCAGTAATTTACCATTCCATTCTCCCTATGTACAACACAAGAAGTCAAGTCAGTGTTCACATCATTGATAAGAAATATAGCGATTTGTTATATAGTACTGTGTTCTGTAAACTTGCTTTCATTGGTGGATATAGATATACTTTTTAATATTTTTATGATTAGATAAACATTTGTCAAATTAAGAATTGAATAGAATTAAATTTTATCACAAAAGTGGCCGTGTTTCCACAGAAAAAAAATAAATATTGAAATTTTTCTTGGGTCAGAAAAAGGCTGAGATACACCAAAACATTATAATATTTTTACATGTAACAATAGACATATGTTTAATGATCATATATTACCTTACGATTAAGGGCCGGACACGAATTGCCACTTTTATGTTATCCATCTTATTAAAGCACTGAAAAATAAACACACATCTGTAGGTTAATCAAGGATTTATAAGCGAGAAGGATTCGTGACTGTCTCTTTACATTAATTACTAAACACCATGCAAGACGCCTATGAACCGGGAACAAAAATGATTTATCTCAACAAATACTGGTCTTATCGAATCAAACAAAACACAAATGTACAGTGATCAATCTACATGCGCATCCCTAGTCCTGGACTCACAGAATTTTAAAAGGACCCATGAAATTTCTGGGAATGGGTATCTATAACACTGTGGGACCCATTGTTTTCACAAAAACCATTGAAAAGGACCCACGAAAAATAATCGTAGATTGAACACTGCATAATGTAAAGTTTATTAAATTTCACGTTTATCCCTTGTTTTAAGGACGGAAGATTTAGAGGATATGTCTTAAATTTTCGTTAAAGAAATACGACAGCTCATGAAATGATGGCCCGCTTCAGAATGTAAGAAGGTAACCCTCGCACCCGCAAGCTACATCAAAGGCTGCGCCAGCGGATATCAAAGGAAAATCAGTCGTCCCCCAACATTACGGTCAGTGCACAAACACAAAAGCTCCTGCCTTGGACTTCCCCAAAACCCAATGTGACTTATCTTTCTCGTATACGTCCTTGGGTTAATCAAGGCCTTACTTATGTAGTTGTTAATACAAAATGAGTGAAAAACACACAGTCAGACTAACACTTAGGGTTCCTCGTAATTTCATATTAATTAACTGGGCAGCAGAAAATTTCAAACTGACACAAAATACCCTACCATTGGGTATAAGCCATTGGTCAAGGCAGGCGAGTAAATATAAATTAATACAGTATAGCAGGTGTCCATATTTTGGCGTTTTTATGATAACAAGTGATGATTTGGCAACCATGACATTAGATAATTATGGCGATCCCGTACCCATTCAAACTCGTACCCAAACAAACTTGTACACACATTTGGCAAACTCGTACCCAAGCATGGCGAACCCGTACCCAAGTTTGGCAAACCCTTACCCATGGAATGTTGGCGTAGTCGTACCCATCATAAAATTTATAGTCATGTAGATATATGTGATTTATATAAGACTTAATATATTCGTGTTAGATCAGATGCTACTAGTCAGTGATCATGAAAAGGTACACAAGGGATTCTAGCCGAGATTTATTCATTTTTAGTAATTTTATATTTTTTCCCCATTTGTGTATTTTCCTGTAGCTTATTATTATTCAAAATAATTTCATGTGTGTTTTCTTGACAAAAACCCACATTATTTAAACGCCAGCAACAAATTGACGCAACCTGTTTTTTTAATCTTTATTGTTTCTCTTTTGAATTTCTGTTTGAATGTTATTTTCCATGGGTTACAGACTTGTTTTTCAAAAAGCAGAAAGGCTTAGAGACGGTTTCTTTTGCTTCATTGGATTTTTTTTTTAACAAGACAGTCAAACAAAAAGGAAATCAGCTTTTAAAATAATTGAACCTTTGCCGTGTAAAATCACAACGGGCTCAGAAGATGTTTTAGAATTATATTTAACTTTTACACAAAATTATTACAGATGTTATACCTTGTAAAATATATCTAGTGCATGTGTATGTAAATATAACATTATTGATTAATGTATTGCAGTGTATTTGTAATCTTGAAAAGTATAAAGCATTTTACCAGATATTTTCTGATGTTACCAGGTAATGGAATATATCAACATCGACTCAATCATGCATTACATGTATTTAGGCCAGCGATATATTGAATCAAGATACACCACAGGCGTCTGCTTCTGGTTTGATAAAAATATAACAACCTACCCCTACTATGTTCATATAGTAGGGACAGAGCTTTTTCTCACTACTTTGGGAATGGGGCCCGTGGCTTTGAATTTGGGAAAATGGAGTGCCAAACCCAAGATTTGGGAAAATTATGAAATATGAAATAAAGCATAACAATTAAGATTTTTTTATTTCCAGTGAAGTTTATATACTTCAATATATACCAAGTCACAAATATTTAGAGCCTTAACCAACTAAGTTCATTCAATATTTTTGGATAGTTTTCAAGAAACTTTGATTTTGAGAAATTTTAGGGTTGAATTGGGAAAAATTTAGAGGTTTTGCCATGGGGAATGGGGCCGATTTTCGGCCCCAAATCATGCTGAAAAAAGGCCCTGAGGGATAGGATATTTTATTATTTTTCCAAAACCAGATGCAGACGCCTGTGGATACACAGAAGAAATTAACATTAATACCTTTAATTAAATTTGAAAACCAAAGGAACTTGACGGGTACAGGTTAGCCAATCATGGGTACGAGCTCGGCAAATATTTTGGGTACGACTTCGCCAATTTTGGGTACTGGTTGGTGGTTATAGTTGGAACGGGTACGGGTTAACTATACCCCCATTAGATGAGCAGCATAGTATCAGTAAGAAATGAAGATAACCTTCATAACAATATTTCAACAATAAAATTTCATTCCGCATCGTTATTGAGACCCTTTTTCCATTACAGTATTTAGAAAGAGTGCATGACAACTTCCTGTGGGGGGTCCAGCGATGGGCAGCTCGATTTCTCACCAACCGTCATAGGTCTATGATAGGCAATCTCCAGTGGCTGAGCCTAGAAGCCTGTTGCCATGATGCCCCCCTGACTATATTGTTTAAAATAAGCAACAACTTAGTATCTATGGATCATCTGACATCATTCCTTCTTTCCAAAAACAATACCACAGTGGAACTCTTCACTACTAGCAACAAAACCAAAACTCTCTTCTTTAAAATCCTCTATCTGCACTTTCAATTATTAAATTCAACATGTACCAGCCTACGCACACACTAAACTTGCACAAGTCTTATCTTTCATTAATCCAATAATATTTGATCTTGATATTGAGAAAGTTAGACACGACGTAATGATCAAAAGTGTCTCGTGGTGCTATACCTCTAACATTGTTGGAGTAATCTTTCATAAGTAGGCAAGTTATAGTGTAGAAGTACAAGGTATCAAAGGGATCGACTTGAAAGAAAATGTTGTTTAAATGTTCAATGTTGTTTATTGTGTTTGATTCCAGACAATGTTGAATGACTGGCTTATTTAATAATCAAATATCAAGTGCACAGACATAAATTTTACATCTATGCCTAAATCATCTTTATTTACTAAAATGGCGAAACAGCCAACGGGAAAATGGAACCTGAAATTGGGAAGTTTGTAATCATATTCGTACAAAAAATATAGTGTTTATAATAAATTTTATAAATAATTTAATTATGTACTGATAGGAGGAACCTTTCATTTGGACTTTTAATTGTACGAACAATTTATTTAAAATCTACTCAGGCAGTCAGGGGACCGGGGAAAAAACCACAAGAAAACAAAACGGCGAAATGTTGACATCCGCTCCATAGCTTAGTCGGCAGCTTTACCAATAGACAATTTCATGGAGGCCTTATGTGGACATCGGGCAGATGAGAATACAATTAAAATAGTAGATACAACCAGATGTTTTCATTTTACCTTTGTACAAATCCATGTACCAGCCTATGCACACACAAAATATCTGTTCAAAATTTCCCGGAAACAGTTTTAATTGGGCGAAACCTTATTACGGGACTACCCGAAGAATTACGAAATCTCAGTTAACCAGACGCTTGATTTGTCACGGGAATTGTCCGGAATTCGCCGATTTTCTTCGATATATGTTGAGATTGGATTTCAAAAAAGCAGAAAAATGTGACAAAATGTTTAAAGGAACACTAGTTATCACATAAGTTATTAACTTACAGTAATAACTGTAATAAAAATTGCCACCACATTCTAAAATTTAATATAAATCAATTTTAAAAATGCTTATTATATTATATATAACGCGGGTCGTTTTAATTTCCCGCCGTAGTTCTAATTACCGCGCGTTGATTATAAAATGCGCCAAGCGACAAAACAGCGATATGAATTATGTGGTTGGTGTTATAAAATTCTTTTAGGCCATTGATATACATTTCCGTATATCATTGGTTTTCAAAGGCTCACTACCTTTCCGGAGCAAAATTATTAAGGTTTCTTAAAAACATAAATAACATCCTAAAAATATAAACTGATGGCACTAAGATGAGGTTACAACACCAAACAATGCAAGATTTCCTGCATATACGCTGTTTTGCCGTCTGACGCAGTGATATACAACTACCGCACGGTATTTAGGAAGACGGCGGGAAACATAAGACGACCCGCGTTAATAAAACTAACATTTTATTTATTTTAATCATGAAATTGTTCAATAGGTGATGATACATGTAGTATTAACGGTAAGTTAATAACTTTTGCGACTCTTCAAAATCATCGATCCGTTTTTCATTCCCATTTTAAAAATAAAAAGCCGTTTCGGAAAGGTATAGGGCCATTTTTAAGAATCCAGTAATGTCGAAAAAAAGAAAAGAGTAGAGAGAGCGAGAATTTCGATAGATTTAAAATTTATTCATAGAAATTAGAATCACATACAGTATTTATTTCAATGAAATATCCACATTGCAGAAAACCGTTTTATTTGCAATGAATGTTAATTATTGTTTCTAGTTTGTCCAGTGAATGACAGAATTATGCCAACAAATGCGACAAGTTTTACACCGATAGATTCTTATTCATATTCTGTTGAAGTGTAGCTATATAACAGTAATATCCATGATAAACAATGGTCTAGTTCCATTGTATGTATGGTATTATGTTAAATGTGTAGGCCTATATGCACTCTATCTCGGAAAAAAATCTATTGAATATAAAGTTTTTAAATTGGTGGTCCGATTGAGTATGATTTAAATGATATGAATATGGACAAACTCCGAGCTTTAACATTAGGCTGAAAATATATATATATATGTCCGTTTAAGGTTACTCGACCGACAATATTTTTACCCCCGACCTTCCCCCCCCCCCCACTTTTCTACGAAAAAGTCGTGATTTCAATCTACTAAAATTTTTTTCAATTTACTAAAAAATGATAATAATAATAATTCCCTATTTTTTGCCAATGTAGCCTAACCCTTAACAGACATATGTATTTTTTGGCCTTATCAGCTATTGAGAAAATGTCCAAATAATATTATCAATAGCCAGTGACATGCATAGACTGTAAAGGATATAGTACCCCAATGAAGTGTATTGCTTAGGCAAAAAAAAAAATATTATATGTCTGTTAAGGGTTACATTGGTCGGTAGGTCGGCATTTGTTTGTTTGGTTTTTTTTAGTGTCTTTCACTCTAAAATAATAGCCGGAACCGGAGTCTGAGATCGAAATCCCAATTTTTATTTCCCTCTTTTTCGCAGAAAAGAGGAAAAAATAAGGTCGAGGGTAAAAAATTAGGGTCGATCGGGTATATATTTTTGGCCTTATTTCACTATAATTGTAAATATATGTACAAAATGTAAACATAACTCTCTTTAAATGTAACATATTCATCTACTATTTGAATGAACTTAGCATGCATGTTTGATTTAGTTGCATATGTTATTTATTCTGTTTACTTTTTGGAGGAAATAAAGAGAATGAATCTTGGTCTTCAAAATTGTACATGAAGAAATTATATGTTTGGGATTTATATTTGTTAACTGTATA
>SAYR01052707.1:662466-685772 GCA_004382745.1 Argopecten irradians irradians | reverse complement strand
TACTAGGCCTGTTTGGGTTAAAAAAGTGCCAGGTCTGTGGCCTAACTGATCATCCAGGTCTGACGTCTTCGGCTATTTATAAATTACATAAGATATAGCTAGTAATAAAATATGATTGGGGTCAATCTTCAGCCGGATGTACGAATATGTGTAAAATGATTATTGTCTTCAAAAATGAAATGACGAACCTGATACTCCTATACCTTTTTGAACCACGTTAATCGATTAAGTGTTATTGTTTTTAAATGATTAATACCAACTTATTATATATGTGTGAATGAATAAGTGGCAATTTCTCAAACAGATATTTAGGAGGAGTAGGATTCTATATTTGTTATACTGAGTCTACCAAATTAAGAAAATTTGCCCCCTATACTTTAGTAACAGATTTTGGTCGGCTAACCTGTATCCCATGCGCTCACTAAATGTCATCAAACTGGTAAGACGCCTAGGGGTCGGACCACATAGGCCTACATATTTCAAATACTATCAAAATTCTAACCACTAGAAAAAAAGATAATAACAGTGAAAGTAGTATAGATAACCTTTTATCTTCTTTAATAACTTCGCACATGCTTTTCAGCGTGGACACCAGTCCTTGTTTGCTACGATGAAACCTATTCGTGTACCACCATTACAAAAACATATCATAGATATGACAAATGTGGATTTCTTGACATTCCAATTGGTCTCAAAATGTTCTGTCATTGGTAATAATATAGTTGACGCATATAACAAGTGTTATACTCATATTTTCGTCAATAACAGTAAAAATACTTGTTCGTAGGGTTCTCACTACGCGACGTGTTTGTGAATATTGAGAATTTTTTTTTCTACACCATCTCCGGATATTGGAATGTTTGCAACAATGACAAAATTTACAGAAATGTAACATGGGTATATTTGGCTATAATGTCGACGTCTATAGGGCAGTTCTTGATATCTTGACCACAAATTGAGTGGTTGAGTAAGGTTATAATACCGCAACGTGATGTAATGAGTAACGTCAGGAGAAGTGGTCCTAGGGTATAGCTAATAGCAATTTGAAGGAATTTTGTCTGTATGGAGATGGGAATCTTGCACCTTCATATAAACTTCGAGTGAGTTGCCCCCGACGTCTGCTTCAATACCACACATCTGACCCCCTCCCACAAGGGAAGTCAGGATTTTACAATGCGCTGCAGAGCTGATGTACATTTCTATATGTAAGGACATTCTTTTTACACGTACAATGTAAAATCTGCAGCAAATGATTTGTATTATCATATAGCATCCTTCAAAATTAAAAAAATCATAATGAAAGCACCATAAATGCCCATGAACGTTTTTGATATAACTTTTAAACGGATTTCTGGAAAAGTTATAATCTGTTAGCTGATAAATAACACTAAGGATGAGAGAGAAAGTAGGAGTTACAGGTTAAATACGCCTTTATGTACCATAATACGGTAAAAAGAACATATATGTGTCGTGTCTGTCACATTCGTGATATGCCCAGTCCTACAAACCGGATATAATGAATTCAGGGACCTATGATTTGCCTCAATTATAGTGCGCGCTTTCAATTCAGACAGACCGATTGTGCGGGCGTTTTTGTATACCATCCTCAGAGTTGAGTGCTCTCACTTTGTTAGACGCAAGATCGCTCATACAACTTAAACGAACAACTGAAAGAATAATCATAGAATAATATAAGAGTTTCTCTTTCTTTAAGAAAAAATTATGTAATCATTGTTTTAATTTACATATGGTGGATTTGTTTAAAACTGCACTCTCTCTCTCTACACATATAATGGTCGTACTTCGTCGATTATACTGCAGTCAATAACAGTTTCCCATACATGTTTGTAACGAATATGGACGCTTTGAAAGACTGAGACTCGATCTTTCTAATATCAACATTATGTGATATTGTAATGTGTATTTGTTATTTAGGCGCCTTGTATCTGAGTTATAAACATTGCGTAATTAGAGGTCTACATAACCGTAATTATCACTAGACGTTTTTGTTTTTCAGCGAATGTACTTTGGTGTTAAGTTTAACGATGCAGTTTTTCGTGCCTTAGTATCAGTGTTAGTTTCTCTATCTTATCATTCGTCACCTAGTCGCTGTCGACGTTTGTTACACATAAACCGGATGTGCTGCACAATCGTCATGATTGGTGATAACGGACTCTGTGAGTTGCTGATGACATTATCCGAATAGAACGTAATCTCTACCGAAATATCTGCGTTCGGTATCATCGTGCATACGAGATAAGCTGTTATCGGATGGGTCAGAAACAACGGACTCGACCTTGACCCTTGTACACAGCTATCTCGAACAATTCTGTTTGTATTGGTTTCATCTGTACCTTCAGAGAGTATAATAACTGAGCATATTATGGTCACTATCAGATGACATAAAAGTCTGATGTAGCGACAAATGAGTCTGTACTTTATAAGGTGTTGCTCATTCGGAATAGCACTTTCACAATGCCGATAGTGAGAGAGTCTGGGTTCTATATGTAATGATTCGACCGGGTGGGATGGGTGTTGCGCTTGTAACTGTTTTCAGCGGCATAATATGCTTTCAAGTGATGTATATAGGTACTATTCAGAAAGGGCAACATTCATATACCATGCTAGAAACGTCTGGTCGTAGAATAACACACTGAAAAAAAGACCGTGCTAAGTGACTAAATAACACCAAGCATCTTCCTTCTTACTCGTCTCATGGTACTACTAGGACCCCTGCATACATGGGAGGCAATCTTGATAACTTAGTAATTGACCCTATGTGTTAGAATTCCATCAAAGGATTATATTTTAAATACCACTTCAAAATATCATGTGATAGATAAACCAAAATCTCTTTCTCACCTAAACATCCACTGTTCCTCACAGAAGAACAACAAAGCATTACTGTCCTCCTTTCTGTACTGATTGTCAGAACATCACTACTGGAACTGACTAGTTCTTCTTTTAAACCTGCTTACACTCGGCATCATTCTTCTCCTCCGAACACAAAGTATGCCATTGACAATCAAACTGTTCCAAGAATGTAAAAGAATGCTTTAATGCCATATTACTCTTTGCTAAGACGAATCAAATCGCCGTAGCAGTAGAGGACATACGAAAAAAATACTAACTAAACGGTTAATGGCTTTACTAAGAAAAGAACTATTTTCTCGATCAGTACTGTAACTTTTTTGGAATGAACTGCAAGAATATGTCAGCAATTAGTGTTAACATTGTTTAAGAATAAGTTAGATAATCATCGGAAAAAACAGGAACTTTTTTTTAATTACAAGCAACAATATCATAGAAAAACATAATTTTGTAAAATGAATATAGATTATAATGTATTTTACTTATATGATATTTATCTATAAGAGTCTGGTAGAAAGGACTTAAGATAGTTTCTGAACCAGAATAAATCTTATCTTATTTTTCTTACAACTGAATTCCGTAACTACTCTAGCCTCATCACAGTAATGAGCAAAACCATTAATCCAGTATCAACACACCAATTATCATTAATTGATTTAAACATACCTGTCTCCTGTATCTTAATTCCTTTCTCCTCTGAGGAAAGTAAATCTGTCACCTTCTCATTGTAGATTTTCCATATAGGCACACGTATCAGGAACTCTCGATGATGTGACTGAAACAAGAACTACAAATAAGTATCTGTTCTCATCATACGGACGCATCAGAAACTCTCGATGATCGACTAAAAAACAAGAAATACAAAAATTGTCAATAATTTTCTGTCTCACAATATTTTAATTATTTATTGTTGAGTATAAATAAATGGATGTTGTAATATTGATATACTACTTTTCACTGATTTGCAGCCTCTAGAATGTCAAAGAGTCTGTATCAAAACACACATGGATTGTCCTGTAGCTATATTCAAAGTGGTTTTTTTTTCTTTTTAAATTTTTCTTTAGTAATCCAGTCATATTATTTTCTCATATTCTAATATATATAATATGTAGTTTCAGTTTTTCCAAACCTGGTAATTACTAAAAGTTGTTGAGTTTAATTTTTTTTTTGTGACAAGATTTTATAATGTTATATATATTTAGTTCATGTTACACTGCCTACATCACTCAGCCTTTTTTTTTTTTTTTTTTTTCATGACATGATGATTTATGACATTACAAACAATACTACTGAAACATATTAACGTAAAATCATAGTAATCATTGGTTTTGGGTTTATTAGTTTATCGTCCTACTAACAGCTAAGGTTATGGATGTGCCAGGTTTGTGGTGGAGGAAAGTCAGAGTACCAGAGAAAAACCATCGACCAGCAGTCAGTAGTAATCACACTTACAGACTCTATTATAGCAAATATTTCTTCCACAGATAATGTGATGATGCCTTTCTGCATGTGACTCCCCGACATCGTGAATGTTTTTCCTGAAGAACTTTGTCCATAGGCGAAAATGGTTCCTATAAGTGATTTCATAAATAATTATTAGTAATTCATTTTCAGTCAAAAAAAGCTTTAATTTAAATCATCAACTTTTCTTTTTCAGTGCTAAATGGGCACTAATTCACATACCATGTGATACCCGATAACGTTTGTGGCAGGACTATTCTCCAGTGGTGATGGAATATAACTCTTTATAATCTTCCCACTGAAAATGATGTCAGCATATCATCTTTTGACGTCATTCCATCACCAATAGAAACAATAGTCCACACAGATGTTATCAGGCTAGCACATGGTACATGAATTAGTCTATTATTATCAGCTGTCAACCTATCTATTTTCCCCAAAAAAATCATCTAATACAGATATACGTACATTCAAATTACAAAAACTCAACATTCAAAGTTAAAACTAAAAAAGTGACAATTAGCCCTGATCAATCAAAATCTTACCATTAATACATACTGTATTCTACCCAATAGCACCAGGGCTTTAAAAGAATTGACATAATGAAAAGGTGCTTAATAAGACAAAATTACTGCAAACTTATAGTTTTGATGTTTTTGTCATATGCCTGGGCATTTGAAATAAAGGCTCAAAAATGAAAGGGGCACTTATAGAGACATGGGCGAAAAACGGTATCAAGACTGTTCCCTTTTAGATCTCTATGGTGATCTGGTTGCCATTGTTATAGCTTATTTTCTACTTAACCTGCTGTCTGGAATGTAGTACCTACCGTATTGGACCCAATATTAAGCGTCCAGGGTGTTTAAAAAATCTAAAAAGTGAAAAGGTGCTTAATAAGACAAAATTATTGGCAAACCTATACAGTTTTGTGTAGTCTTGGTCTTTATACCTGAGGCAATTGAAATTGAGGCCTCAAAAACAGGGAGGGCGCTAATAGGGACATGGCGCTTATTGGGTCGAATAAGTAATGTCTCACATTTATACAAAATGAAAATTTTACCATTAAATCCCTGTAAAAGCATCACTAATAATGGGTTTGCAGACTTCCTCAAAGATGTCATATGTTGTCATCATTCATCAAATATACGATCTGAAAATAAAAGAAATCAACTTTATTTTGCTCATGACCGATTTCAAATAAAGAATTATAAAAAAAAATGCAAATAATGTTGAGATGCGATAACAAGACACCATGCATATTTTACATACAAGTATATATAGCTGTACAAAAAAATACTTTGGAAATTTTCTGTAAATGGAATGATTTTGTATCCAAGAAAAAATAGCTGAACTCGTGATGAAATGACAAACAAGAGGCCCAAGGGCCTTAACGGTCATCTGATTACCTTAGCAATAGCTGTATAGGAAATTAATTAGATATGGTGTCAGGGTTAAAAAATAAAAAACACTTGGTCATGACCATGTAAGGATTAATTTCATGCAAGTTTCAGTCAAACTGCATGGTAGAAACTTCAAGAAGTTCAAAATGTGTTTTCAAGATGGCGTTTTTGGTGACCATCTTGGTTTTCGGGTCAACCCGACAAATAACAACACTTTGTTGGGACAATGTCAGTTTCCTTAAAATTATTCAGACAAGTTCCAGCAAAATCGCACTGGTAGAACTTGATAATAAGTTCAAACTATATTTTCAAGATGGCCGGAGTGGTGTCTATCTTGGATTTCAGATCAACATAAGATATAAAAACACTTGGTCACGACCATGACAAGGATCACTACATGCAAGTATCAGCTAAATCACACTGGCAGAATTTGAGAAGAAGTTCAAAATTCAAGATTTTTGAATATTTGACTCCCCTGACTTGATAGTTGGTCAAGGTCATTCATTTCAATAACTTTGGTAACCCTTCATCCCAGCATGCCACAGGCCAAATATGAGTACCCTGGACCTTTTGGTTAGTAGAAAGAAGTCATTCAAAGATTTTAGCCTAATTTGACCCCTCTGACCTTGAAAGTAGGTCAAGGTCATTAATTTTCACAACTTTTGTAGCCTTTCATCCCTGCATACTGCAGGCCAAATATGAGTACTCTGGGCCTTATGGTTATTGAGAAGAAGTAGTTCAAAGATTTTAGCCTATTTGGACCCTTGTGACCTTGACAGTAGGTCAAGGTCATTAATTTTCATAACTTTGGTAGCCCTTTTTCCCCGAATGGTACAGGCCAAATAAGATACTCTGGGCCTTATGGTTATTGGAGAGAATTGTTGAAAGTTTTAGCCTATTTGTCCCCTGTGACCTTGAAAATAGGTCAAGGTCTTTTTATTTTCACAACTTTGATAGTCCTTCATCCCCGCATGCTACAGGCCAAATATGAGTACTCTGGGCCTTATGGTTATTGGGAAGAAAGTTGTTCAAAGTTTTTAGCCTATTTGACCCCCTGTGACCTTGAAAGTAGGTCAAGGTCATTTATTTCACAACGTTGGTAGCCCTTAATCCCAGCATGATACAGGCCAAATATGACTACTCTGGGCCTTATGGTTATTGGGAAGAAGTCGTTCAAAGATTTCAGCCTATTTGACCCCTGTGACCTTGAAAGTATCAACAATGTTTACCAAATGTGTATGGTGATGACAGCTTTCCCGTTGCCTCTGTTGATTTTATTGTGTCATCTTGTACATTCCAGTGATTTACCATTCCATTCTCCCTATGTACAACACAAGAAGTCAAGTCAGTGTTCACATCATTGATAAGAAATATAGCGATTTGTTATATAGTACTGTGTTCTGTAAACTTGCTTTCATTGGTGGATATAAATATACTTTTTAATATTTTTTATGATTAGATAAACATTTGTCAAATTAAAATTGAATAGAATTAAATTTTATCACAAAGTAGTGGCCTTGTTTCCACAGAAAAAAAAATAATTAAATTGAATTTTCTTGGGTCAGAAAAAGGCTGAGATACACCAAAACATTATAATATTTTTACATGTAACAATAGACATATGTTTAATGATCATATATTACCTTACGATTAAGGGCCGGACACGAATTGCCACTTTTATGTTATCCATCCTATAAAAGCACTGAAAAATAAACACACATCTGTAGGTTAATCAAGGATTTATAAGTGAGAAGGACTCGTGACTGTCTCTTTACATTACTAAACACCACGCAAGACGCCTATGAACCGGGAACAATAATGATTTATCTCAACAAATACTGGTCTTATTGAATCAAGCAAAACACCAATGTAAAGTTTATTAAATTTCACATCTATCCCTTGTTTTAAGGACGGAAGATTTAGAGGATATGTCTTAAATTTTCGTTAAAGAAAAACAAAAGCTCATGAAATGATGGCCCGCTTCAGAATGTAAGAAGGTAACCCTCGCACCCGCAAGCTACATCAAAGGCTGCGCCAGCGGATATCAAAGGAAAATCAGTCGTCCCCCAACGTCACGGTCAGTGCACAAACACAAAAGCTCCTGCCTTGGACTTCCCCAAAACCCAGTGTGACTTATCTTTCTCGTATACGTCCTTGGGTTAATCAAGGCCTTACTTATGTAGTTGTTAATACAAAATGAGTGAAAAACACACAGTCAGACTAAGACTTAGGGTTCCTCGTAATTTCATATTAATTAACTGGGCAGCAGAAAATTTCAAACTGACACAAAATACCCTACCATTGGGTATAAGCCATTGGTCAAGGCAGGCGAGTAAATATAAATTAATACAGTATAGCAGGTGTCCATATTTTGGCGTTTTTATGATAACAAGTGATGATTTGGCAACCATGACATTAGATAATTATGGCGATCCCGTACCAATTCAAACTCGTACCCAAACAAACTTGTACACACATTTGGCAAATTTGTATCCAAGCATGGCGAACCCGTACCCAAGTTTGGCAAACCCTTACCCATGGAATTTGGCGTAGTCGTACCCATCATAAAATTTATAGTTCATGTAGATATTTGTGATTTATATAAGACTTAATATATTCGTGTTAGATCAGATGCTACTAGTCAGTGATCATGAAAAGGTACACAAGGGATTCTAGCCGAGATTTATTCATTTTTAGTAACTTTATATTTTTTCCCCTCTTGTGTATTTTCCCGTAGCTTATTATTATTCAAAATAATTTCATGTGTGTTTTCTTGACAAAAGCCCACATTATTTATACGCCAGCAACAAATTGACGCAACCCGTTTTATTTTAATCTTTATTGTTTCTCTATTGAATTTCTGTTTGAATGTTATTTTCTATGGGTTACAGACTTGTTTTTCAAAAAGCAGAAAGGCTTAGAGACGATTTTTTTTTAACAAGACAGTCAAACAAAAAGGAAATCAGCTTTTAAAATAATTGAACATTTGCCGTGTAAGATGTTTTAGAATTATATTTAACTTTTACACAAAATTATTACAGATGTTATATACCTTGTAAAATATATCTAGTGCATGTGTATGTAAATATAACATTATTGATTAATGTATTGTAGTGTATTTGTAATCTTGAAAAGTATATAGCATTTTACCAGATATTTTCTGATGTTACCAGGTAATGGAATATATTTAGGCCAGCGATATATTGAATCAAGATATACCACAGGCGTCTGCTTCTGGTTTGATAAAATTATAATAACCTACCCCTACTATGTTCATATAGTAAGGATAGGATATTTTATTATTTTTCCAAAACCAGATGCAGACGCCTGTGGATACACAGAAGAAATTAACATTAATCCCTTTAATTAAATTTGAAAACCAAAGGAACTTGACGGGTACGGGTTAGCCAATCATGGGTACGAACTCGGCAAATATTTTTGGGTACGACTTCGCCAATTTTGGGTACTGGTTGGTGGTTATAGTTGGAACGGGTATGGGTTAACTATACCCCCATTAGATGAGCAGCATAGTATCAGTAAGAAATGAAGATAATCTTCATATCAATATTTCAACAATAAAATTTCATTCCGCATCGTTATTGAGACCCTTTTTCCATTACAGTATTTAGAAAGAGTGCATGACAACTTCCTGTGGGGGGTCCAGCAATGGGCAGCTCGATTTCTCACCAACCGTCATAGGTCTATGATAGGCAATCTCCAGTGGCGGAGCCTAGAAGCCTGTTGCCATGATGCCCCCCTGACTATATTGTTTAAAATAAGCAACAACTTAGTATCTATGGATTATCTGACATCATTTCTTCTTTCCAAAAACAATACCACAGTGGAACTCTTCACTACTAGCAACAAAACCAAAACTGTCTTCTTTAAATTCCTCTATCTGCACTTTCAATTATTAAATTCAACATGTACCAGCCTACGCACACACTAAACTTGCACAAGTCTCATCTTTCATTAATCCAATAATATTAGATCTCGATATTGAGAAAGTTAGACACGACGTAATGATCAAAAGTGTCTCGTGGTGCTATACCTCTAACATTGTTGGAGTAATCTTTCATAAGTAGGCAAGTTATAGTGTAGAAGTATTAAGGTATCAAAGGGATCGACTTGAAAGAAAATGTTGTTTAAATGTTCAATGTTGTTTATTGTGTTTGATTCCAGACAATGTTGAATGACTGGCTTATTTAATAATCAAATATCAAGTGCACAGACATAAATTTTACATCTATGCCTAAATCATCTTTATTTACTAAAATGGCGAAACAGCCAACGGGAAAATGGAACCTGAAATTGGGAAGATTTGTAATCATATTCGTACAAAAATTATAGTGTATATAATAAATTTTATAAATAATTTAATTGTGTACTTATAGGAGGAGCCTTTCATTTGGACTTTTAATTGTACAAACAATTTATTTAAAATCTACTCAGGCAGTCAGGGACCGGGAAAAAAACACAAGAAAACAAAACGGCGAAATGTTGACATCCGCTCCACAGCTTAGTCGGCAGCTTTACCAATAGACAATTTCATGGAGGCCCTTTGTGGACATCGAGGCAGATGAGAATACAATTAAAATAGTAGATACAACCAGATGTTTTCATTTTACCTTTGTAGAAATCCATGTACCAGCCTTTGCACACACAAAATATCTGTTCAAAATTTCCCGGAAACAGTTTTAATTGGGCGAAACCTTATTACGGGACTACCCGAAGAATTACGAAATCTCAGTTAACCAGACGCTTGATTTGTCACGGAGATTGTCGGAATTCGCCGATTTTCTTCGATATGTTGAGATTGGATTTCAAAAAGCAGAAAAATGTGACAAAATGTTTAAAGGAACACTAGTTATCACATAAGTTATTAACTTACAGTAATAACTGTAATAAGAAATTGCCATCACATTCTAACAATTTAATATAAATCAATTTTAAAAATGCTTATTATATATATATATAACGCGGGTCGTTTTAATTTCCCGCCGTAGTTCTAATTACCGCGCGGTTGATTATAAAATGCGCCAGACGACAAAACAGCGATATGAATTATGTGGTTGGTGTTATAAATTCTTTTAGGCCATTGATATACATTTCCGTATATCATTGTTTTCAAAGGCTCACTACCTTTCCGGAGCAAAATATTAAGGTTTCTTAAAAACATAAATAACATCTAAAAATATAAACTGATGGCACTAAGATGAGGTTACAACACCAAACAATGCAAGATTTCCTGCATATCGCTGTTTTGCCGTCTGACGCAGTGATATACAACTACCGCACGGTATTTAGGAAGACGGCGGGAAACATAAGACGACCCGCGTTATAAAAACTAACATTTTATTTATTTTAATCATGAAATTGTTCAATAGGTGATGATACATGTAGTATTAACGGTAAGTTAATAACTTTTGCGACTCTTCAAAATCATCGATCTCGTTTTTCATTCCCATTTTAAAAATTAAAAGCCGTTTCGGAAAGGTATAGGGCCATTTTTAAGAATCCAGTAATGTCGAAAAAAAGAAAAAGAGTAGAGAGAGCGAGAATTTCGATAGATTTAAAATTATTCATAGAAATTAGAATCACATACAGTATATATTTCAATGAAATATCCACATTGCAGAAAATCCGTTTTATTTGCAATGAATGTTAATTATTGTTTCTAGTTTGTCCAGTGAATGACAGAGTTATGCCACAAATGCGACAAGTTTTACACCGATAGATTCTTATTCATATTCTGTTGAAGTGTAGCTATATAACAGTAATATCCATGATAAACAATGGTCTAGTTCCATTGTATGTATGGTATTATGTTAAATGTGTAGGCCTATATGCACTCTATCTCGGAAAAAAATCTATTGAATATAAAGTTTTTAAATTGGTGGTCCGATTGAGTATGATTTAAATGATATGAATATGGACAAACTCCGAGTTTTAACATTAGGCTGAAAAAATATATATATATGTCCGTTTAAGGTTACTCGACCGACCCTATTTTTACCCCCGACCCTTTTTTTTTCCCACTTTTCTACGAAACATAAATTTAAAAGTCGTGATTTCAATCTAAGACTCTGGTTCCGGCATTTATTTTAAGAGTGAAAGCTACTAAAAAATGATAATAATAATAATAATTCCAATCAACCGACCCTATTTTTTGCCAATATAGCCTAACCCTTAACAGACATATGTTTTTTTATGGCCTTATCAGCTATTGAAAAAATGTCCAAATAATATTATCAATAGCCAGTGACATGCATATACTGTAAAGGATATAGTACCCCAATGAAGTGTATTGCTTAGGCAAAAAAATATTATATGTCTGTTAAGGATTACATTGGTCGGTAGGTCGGCATTTTTTTAGTGTCGTTCACTCTAAAATAATGGCCGGAACCGAAGTCCGAGATCGAAATCCCAACTTTAATTCCCTTTTTTTCATAGAAAAGAGGAAAAAATAAGGTCGAGGGTAAAAAAATTAGGGTCGATCGGGTAACCCTTAAAGATGCTCCACCGCTGACAAACGTTATTTTTTCACTATCAAAAATATGAGCAGTCGATTTAGTATTTTTCTTCGGTTAAAAAAGTTACTTACTTTACATCATTACCACCATTGAAAAGTTTGAGCTTCTAATTTTACTTTAAGTTAAAGATATGAAAAAAAATAATTAATTGCATCCCGAAAAAATTCCATGTCACTATTATCCTATATGGAATGAAATACTGATTGCGTATGTACCAAAGGCAAAACAAATTATTTAGTTACATTTTTTGTGTTAATTATACATATATATACACGATTAAACACCAATTACTGTTCAATTGATGAATATCATATTTATGCTCTGTCGGCGGTGGAGCATCTTTAAGAAACACATATTTTTTTTTGCCTTATTTCACTATTTTTGTAAATATATGTACAAAATGTAAACATAACTCTCTTTAAATGTAACATATTCATCTACTATTTGAATGAACTTAGCATGCATGTTTGATTTAGTTGCATATGTTATTTAAAGAGAATGAATCTTGGTCTTCAAAATTGTACATGAAGAAATTATATGTTTGGGATTTATATTTGTTAACTGTATATATCTTTTATTATTATTACTATCATCATCATCATCATCATCATCATCATCATCATCATCATCATCATCATCATCAAGCAAATTTAATTCCGTTTCAGATAACGTTTGCAACCAGCTTGAAAATGCATGTGCTTTCTAGGGAGTTCCTAGCGGTATTTTTTTTTTAATTTGGCGCCATATTTTCCTTTGCACGCTCGTTAGAGTTATCTCCACCTGAAAACAATTTTAGGTAAGTGTGCGGGTTTTTAATGTTTTTAAAGCTTCTATGAAGGTAGTTAGGTTCATGAATGCTGGAAAATGTCGTTTTCTATCCACCGGTGTACTTAATCACGTTAATCATTCTAAAAAAGCCGTATCTCTTCTTTGTTTATGTTTGCTTCCGTTTTGGGTTTGAGATTAAGCCTGATGTTGCCATGTGACGTGACGCCGTGCTCGCTGACAACTTGGGGCGAACGAAGGTCTATGTCAGTAATATTACTATTATGTAGGGCAATAAAGAGTGTGTGATTTGGACGTCTGGATTATTATATACCCAGTAATCAACAAAGAAATTATGGCAGAAAAGAAATTTAATGGAGCTCCGTTTGGCACACAGACTGCAAGGCAAGTATGAAAAATCTAAAAAGTACGACCAGCTGTCAAACTAACATTTTGCTGTCTTTTTCGGTCTATGATACTGTATTTTTCCGGCAGCATTTATTTTGAATGGTCGATTCACATTGGATGATTGTTTTATTTTGTGTCCTGCATACTAACCAGTAGAGAGGATAAGACGATATATATAAGAATTAGCTTATATGAACGACACCAGATAAAAAAAAAAAAAAAAGAAAACAATAGGCCTTTAAAGATCCAATGAATCAGAGTAACATTTCACATTAAAATATTTGTATACAATAATCCGTCGAATCCCATCAAACACCACTATGTATTATGGTAATATTAATTACTTGTAAATTATGTTTGATAAATACAAGCCAATATGGCATTTAAAAAAGCCTTTGTGTTATTCTAATCATGGGGTTAAACAGTATTAAATTGTATTCTTATGGAATAGAGTATAGATTTGTATTGAACTGTTATTGTAAAAGGCAATAAAGAATATTAAACTTGATCCAGTACATACACTATTAGCTGCAATGACGTAGCTCGGAATGACAGATGGATGATTTCAAACAGATGATTGAACGATAGTTTTTATCTCACCCGTTTAATGGATTTATATATATGTGAAGATACATGGCCATTTCATTCGCATCATAGTCCATCAGCTAGTTCTTTTGTGGCTGTGCGGATACATATCGGTACTTCGTTTGTATTATAGTCAATCAATGGTGAGCGCAGCCCACTCTTGAATGGGTACATGACCACTCTGTTGGTTCGGACCCTGGTCTCAGCACATTGCATTTGGTGGCAGCGAACAGGCCTGGCATCCCGTAGGGTGCCCTCTGACAGCACGGGAAACACAATGTTCCTGGTACTGGTTTGTGACTAGTGAGGTTCTAGTCATGAGGCGGCAACGCTATAACAACAGCAGGGACAGTTGTGTGTGCTGAGGATGCCAGGTTGAACCTAGGAAAGCTTCTGGATGAAGCTTGTTGAAGAGGGGGTAATTTGATGATACATAGACATGGGCATTTCAACCTCATAATCCATCAGCTAGTTTTTGTGGCTATGCGAATGAGTGTCAGTACTGTATATCGACATAGTTCAGCAAGGATGAGCGAGGCCCACTCTTGGATGGGTGCATGGCAGCTCTGTTGGTTCAGGCCCCACTCTCAGCATGTTAAACATACATACAACATTTAATAATAATTACTAATGTTGAAAACAATCAGATGTTAATGATGTAGACATAGTGAGACTGAACTGGGTGAATCATCAGTTATCATGTAGCTCAACTGATAGAGCATCTGGTTAGGAGGTCTGGGTTAGAACCACAGTCTGGCTCCTCTTCAGTTACATAGATGATAGACCAATATTGTTACCAATCCATAAAGGTCTTGCATCCACAAACATCTTGTGCTAAAGAAAATTAAACAGTCATATTCAGAACTATATAAAATTGAAAACTTTACATCCAGCCTGATCACTAAGCAAACACTCTCCTACAAGATAAAACAAGATGCAAGAATCTTTATCTTTAGTCAAATGTATCACATATAACATAGGCTATCAATAGCTCTTATTTTGACAAACAAAAATAAAGAAATATAAAACTCAAGATAACAAAAATTAAAATTTCTATATTCTTTTCTTACTGACCAAACTAGTTATAACAATAACATGCAGTTTCATATTGTTTAAGAAAAATGACACAACATTTCTGTAATAACGATCAAAGATTTAATTATAAACATTGTGGTTATATTTATTACAGATTTGATGTATCGGGAGTCCATCCTAAAAGTAAATATCCAGGCACATTTACAGAGATACCATATGACAAAAAATCTATAGATGTACTGGTAAGTTAACTTATAACTGTTTACTTTATCAATGTTTCATTTTAGCACTTCAGATTTGATATACTGACAATAGTTTCAAGACAGTGACATTATATCGTTTGAGAAGAATCCCACCTCAGGCTAGTGTTCATGACAATTGTTTTGTACAGTCCTACAATATCAGTCACCCTGTAATCATACTCTGATGACTATATGCAGTTTTATTTCTATAGATCTATAAAATGATCCTATATCTTTCCTTTTGATAATTTCTATTATCATGTCATTTAAAAAAATTAAGGTAAATATATTGTAAATCAAATACATTTAAGCTACTTAATTTTCAAATTTGATAGTTAAGTTGTTTTAATAATTAATTGAATAGAATCGCCGACTGGGACCGGGGTCCTACAAAGTTGACCATGGAGGGTTCAGCGCTAAATCTGTGGAGGAGAGATCTGCTGGACCTGGTTGGGCGCGTGCCTACGAGGTGGAGAGAATGGCAGCTCTACCCCATCTCCTACACAAGGACCAGTGGGAACTCAAGACGATGCTGGTAAGTTTTCTCCGGCAGTAATGATATACTGTAATCATCATAATTAGCACCCCTCCCCCTATAAGTGCCCCTTTTCTGGAGAACAGTTGAAGTTCCCATGAATTTAACATTGTTTTACAACATGAGATGCCTCTAACATCAACACTGTATCCTATATACATGAACTTGAATCTTTTACATGTGAATCTCGACATGATAATGCGTCTCAAAGGATAAAAGACATATACATGTTTACAGTAACATATTAATGTACCATGAGTACAGAAAGATTAAAAAATATGGCAGACTTTTTTCGTCCGCACCTTACATTTTCATTCATAAGCGTTCCCCTCCCTTTGTTACAATTATTGAAGTGCCCTGGGAGCTAATTATCGTGGATACGGTACAACATTCACAAAAAGGGAGACTGCAACTGATCAATAAACACAAACATGTCTATTATGACCTTCCAAAGGATAA
The DNA here is from genome assembly GCA_004382745.1 of Argopecten irradians irradians. Taxonomy (NCBI): domain Eukaryota; kingdom Metazoa; phylum Mollusca; class Bivalvia; order Pectinida; family Pectinidae; genus Argopecten; species Argopecten irradians. The sequence goes on along the minus strand of SAYR01052707.1, from coordinate 669,478 downwards.
ATAAAATAAAATCTTCACAGGCAGGTGGTCTTTGTACAAAGGTCAAAATGCATCAAAATGAAAGTGGTCCTATTACAGAGGTGCTGGTCTTTATACAGAGGTCGTCACTGTAAAGACAGGTTCAACACTTAGTACATAAAGGTATACATACTATATCACACTAGTTTTCTTTGATTTAAATTAAGTAACACAGTACAAAGTAATGTAAGACATATTGTCAATATTGACCAATCTATTTAAGTTATATGCTAAAGAATGTGTTTCTTTAAATGATTTGTGGATTGAAGATAAATGATTTAGAATTAAGACTTATCTTTTGCCTCAAGATTGGTATGTGGATAGCATAGTTGAAATTTATATGAGTCATGCAAATTTGTGATTTGTAAATTATATCTATGGAAAGGATATAAGTTGGATGTCAGCATAATAACCAACAAAAACTAAACAATGAACCTGATAAGATTAATTAAGTCTACATGCACCTTAAATAAAGATGCTCCACCATTGACAGATAGTAATTTTTCTCAATAAAAAACACCTAGTAGCAGAGTAATTAGTATTTTTATTCATTTACAAAGTTACTTACTTTACACCATTACCAGCATTGAAAAGTTCGGGCTTCTAATTTTACTTCAAGATAAAAATATTAAGAGAATTTAAATTGTATTCCGAAAAAATGACCTTTGACTATTGATATTGCATTGGAAATATCATTGCACATGTAATCTCTGCTGACATCTCCTAGACAGATTTTCTAATCCTTTATGATCTCTGCTGTTGCTATTCAAATCGCTTTTTGCCTGACAGAATGCTGATGTAATGATCAACCGAAACCGTTCACACTATTATTGCATCGACAGTAAGGTGGCATGAAATACAGACGACTTTAGGGAACAAGAGATCCAAGAGGGGTCTTGGCGCCCACCAAAGAATGATCTATGTCTGACAATGGAAAGAGGGATCTTTTCCCTGCTGTATCCTCATATGACCTTTGACCATTGTCATTGAGGTCACCTATAGACAGAGGTCCTCATATGACCTTTGATCATTGTCATTGATGTCACCTAGACAGAGGTCCTCATATGACCTTTGAACATTGTCATTGATGTCACCTAGACAGAGGTCCTCATATGACCTTTGACTATTGGCATTGATGTCACCTAGAAAGAGGTCCTCATATGACCTTTGACCATTGTCATTGATGTCACCTAGACAGAGGTCCTCATATGACCTTTGACCATTGTCATTAATGTCACCTAGACAGAGGTCCTCATATGACCTTTGACCATTGTCATTGATGTCACCTAGACAGAACTCTTCTTCATAGATCAATTCTCAACTTCATATGCTATTTAACACTGATGACTACTCATCTTAATTATGCAAATAGCCTGTTTATGTCTTTTCTTTTAATTGAAGAACACATTTGGAATTAAAAATGATTTGGGTTTAAATTTAATTCATAAGGAAGATAAATCTTTGAATTTATTAATGCTTCAGATAGTATTTGAATAAGCCAAAATAGCATTAAATATAATTCTAAAAGTGCTGATTATTAAAGATATTTAAATGTTGGTAAGTAAGTCATTACTCTTATTAATTGGCTCCAATGTAATTAGTGCCTTATTTTCTATATAGAATTAGTTTGTCATAGAAGATGTAGGCTAATGCAGTCACTTTATTTTGATATTATCTTGATATTTCATGTGTGTGTGTACCATTTTTTTTTTTATTTTTTTCTGGCCTATTTGCCTATATAAAACACCATACATATGAAACAAGATGGATACCCTGATGTATACATACCTTTATGAACTTTTCTGTATACCTGCATAGATGCCATTTACCTTCACATCAAGGTCAAAAGTTATTTACCTTTACCACTCAAAAAAATCGTCGTCATATAATTTTACTTTGCTCCTGATGAAAATTACCTCTATCACTTACTAGGGAATTATAGAGTAATTTTATGGATTAGTGTGACCATGTTTTACTTTGATTGTCAACATCTGGACACTTATCAGAAAGCAAAATTGCTCGTTGGTGAACTGCTAAGTTTTCTTGATAGTTTTACCATGAGCTATAAAAATCCCTCATAAAACACGTTTGCAGGGGATAATAGATTGAACACTGTCTAGACAGGCCTAACCTTAACATATATTAATATATATATAATATTATACTGCAGCACCTTGTCTTTGTTGCCTTTTGCAAGAACTGAAGGTCAAGATCAAATTGTCATTGTGAGATTCGAGTTGTACATTAATTTCTAAAAGATGTTACTGATAAAAATTACTAATAATGGAAATTTGACAGGGGGAATATGCTACACTAATATACTGGAGATTCTATCATAGAAAATCTGCTATCATAGTTCTTAGAAGTCAGTACTGAAATCTGTACTAATTTACTACTAAGGCATGACAGATTCTATTTCTACCTATACTGTAGCTATATACTATAGGCTTGATGGATTCTATTTGTAATACTATAGCTACTATAGGCTTGATGGATTCTGTTTGTAATATCATAGCTACTATAGGCTTGATGGATTCTATTTGTAATACCATAGCTACTATAGGCTTGATGGATTCTATTTGTAATACTATAGCTACTATAGGCTTGATGATTTCTATTTGTAATACCATAGCTACTATAGGCTTGATGGATTCTATTTGTAATACCATAGCTACTATAGGCTTGATGGATTCTAATGATTTGTATGGTTCTTTTGACCTGATAAGTACACGAGTGGTCTGGCAGTGTTTGTTCAGCCCTTGACTAAGTCTATGTTTGAAGTGTCCTATACATATAGTCTAAGTAGGTGATGTTATAGGGTTGTAAATATTCCGACCACGCACACCATTATAGTATATATACGACCAGGTGACACCCCAGGCTGTAATATCAGGCCAGCTCCAATATAGGTATAAATATGTTTACACACTCTTCAGTTATATAGCCCATAAGTGGGGTTGAGTGATAGTTAAATAGCTTTCTTTACATTTAGGATTTTTGATATGGTTCTAATTTACATTATTTGTCTAAATCTTAGGTCATACTTAGTATGGTAAAATCAGCTGAATCCAGATTACGGTACATGTCAAATCTAGTCAGTGACTGGGCTAACCAGATTAATTCATATCCAGTTACTGACCAGGATTAGCTCATCAGTAATATCATATCTGGTTACTGACCCAAGCCTAACATAACCAGATTGATATCATATCTGGTTACTTTCAGACCCGAGGATTAACTAATCAGTAATATCAAATCTAGTTACTGACCCAGCCTTAACACTAACCAGATATGATATTAATCTGGTTACTGACCCAGCCTTAACACTAACCAGATATGATATTAATCTGGTTACTGACCCAGCCTTAACACTAACCAGATATGATATTAATCTGATTACTGACCCATATATATATATATAATATCATATTCAGTTACTGACCCACACCTAACTTAACCAGATGAATGTTATATCTGGTCTATCTATTGACGGTGGCGGTTTACCTGTAAATCTGTAGTGCATTGATGTTTGAACTGATCCTATAGCATTATTGATCAGATTGAGTTGTGGTGGCATCAGTGGACAATAGTTTGTATGTTTGTTGTTATCAATAACCCTATAGATCGTCTGTCAGAGGTGAATGTGTCTCTGGCCGCAGGAGTAAATCAATTATTGAATACAATATCGGCGCGATGTGATAAGGATAAACAAGAAATGTTGAGTTAATACAGTTGGTATTGTACTGTATTGTGGCTATGGATTGATTTTCACAGAATTGATTGCCTCTTTAAACAACTAATTATGTGATACAATATCCATATTAGTTATACCAGTTATTTGTGATTGGAATAGATTTAAAGCACTGCCTGACAGTACTCCAGTTAAGATACGTACACAGGTAAAATACACTTTAAAATGTGTCAATTACCATAGAAATAAAATGAACAGGTACTAATTACAAATATTTGTATCATGAAATGCAATTATTATGAGCGCTTACATCCAGGAATAAAATCACAAGCACACACACACATGCACACACAGATATTTGCAATGCAATTATTATGAGTGTAACAACAAGAAAAAATATTAAAAAAGAAAAAAAGAAAATAAAGTAAAATCAGAGGAATTCCAGTAATGCTCAAAAATATGTATTAAAGGATTAGTGCAGTCAAAAATGATAATTTCAGTCTATGCTGGAAATGGCTTTATTAGCACGTGTAGAAACCTCTCCGTACCGCGCGCGACCGGAATAACCCGTAAGCCGTCGATATAATATAATTTTTTCCATGAAATCTAATTTCATAGCAAATAGAATTAATGATGTTTTATTCCCCATCAAACGAAACAATTATGTGGCAACTAAATTTTTTTCTTATTTACCCCTTGCTAATTGAAGGCAAGGAAACTAGGTCCAGGTTCTTATGACATCAAAGATTTCCTGCAACATAGTGATGAAAAGCCACGAAGCTATCGAGGGATCTGTCAGACGCTGTCACATCGCTTCAATGACCATCAGGCAGTGGTAAGTAGTCTATCGGGGAAACTGTCAGACGCTGTCACATCGCTTCAAGGACCTTCAAGCAGTGGTAAGTAGTCTATTGGGGGAATCTGTCAGACACTGTCACGTGCTTCAAGGACCATCAGGCAGTGGTTAGTAGTCTATCAGGAATTTGTCAGACGCTGTCACATCGCTTCAAGGACCATCAGGCATGTTATTGGAATGTACAGGCGGTCTTTATAGGCAAGTTATGGTAACCTGCATATGTATATTATGTATAGGTGACAGTTTGACTGCAAATGTCAGATAGCGTTGCCGAGATTTTGAAATATTTCAGTCTAATAAACTTTAGTTGACTGTTGGTTGAATATTTTGTCAATTTACACAACTTTTAAAGAATGATTTGTGTTTGATGATAATCAGGATGACACCCCAGGGCCAGGGACATATGGAGAGGGAGGCGTACCACATGCTGCTATCATTCAGAAGGAGAAGAAATCAGCAAGTACCATAGGGATGTTGGATGCTGGCTCCTCCACACCAAGGAATCTCCCGTCTGTAGTACGTTACTTTTATACTAGATAGAGACATGAACTTGACAATAATATGCAAGTTTGGTAGCTGTAGCGGTAGCCATGAATTAAATACTTCGACTATGACTAACTTTTAAATCTTTTTACAGAGTTAATATTGCCTTCAATACCAAAAAGTTTTAAACCTTTTATCAAGACTGAAATCAAGAAAATAGCTTTTCATCGTTTTGTTTTAAGTCAATTGATCAATTCAGAATGTTATTATTTTTAAAATATAGCAAAAATTAATACATGTACTTTATAATGAGACTTGTAAATGAATATATGTATAAACCTTTTAATGTTTCTGGACATTTTTGTTAAGACTAATGAACTTATTACCTGTCACGACTACATTTCTTATTTACAGGGTTCAGAGCTGGGGCCTGGTACATACAACTTTAAGAGTTTTGTAGACGAGAGAGTAAACAAAGTAACAAGTCTGCGTGGGCCGTACGATTTGTTTTCTGGCGACAGAAACAAACCAATCACAGTGGGACATTTAGCAGCACCAGTAAGTAACCAATGATGTGTTTGGTTGTCATAGTAACCAGGTCACTTTACACAGGGTTTGTAATTTTGATTGAGAGGGCGATAATGTATGCTGTAGCAAGTAATAAGATGTTTAATTTAGAATGTGGTCTGATGTTTTAATGATATTGTATTTAGTATACAATGCTACACAGAATACCCGTCAGTCCTTGATAAAAACGAGAATACTTATCATAATTTTTTTAAACATTCTGCTGCAGAAAGATTTTCAGAGAAACTGTTAAGCAGCCCAAGAAGAGTTCTTATTTTGAAAAACCATGACTAGATCTCTGATAGTAACAGTGGTTATAGATTTTCCATGGTAATAAGGTGTGTGACAATGGCTCTAGATCTTCCATGTTAACAAGGGGTGTGACAATGACTCTAGATCTCTAATGGTAATAAGGTGTGACAATGGCTCTAGATCTCCCATGGTAACAAGTTGTGACAATGGTTCAAGATCTCCCATGGTAACAAGGTGTGACAATGGTTCAAGATCTCCCATGGTAACAAAATGTATGACAATGGCTCTAGATCTCCCATGGTAACAAGGTGTGACAATGGCTCTAGATCTCTAATGGTAATAAGGTGTGGCAATGGCTCTAGATCTCCCATGGTAACAAGGTGTGTGACAATGGCTCTAGATCTCCTACGGTAACAAGGAGTGTGACAATGGCTCTAGATCTCCTATGGTAACAAGGTGTGACAATGGCTTAAGATCTCCAATGGTAACAAGGTGTGACTATGACTATAGATCTCCCATTGCAACAAGGTGTGACAATGACTCTAGATCTCCCATTGTAACAAGGGGTGTGACAATGGCTCTAGATCTCCCATGGTAATAAGGTGTGACAATGATTCTAGATTTCCAATGGTAACAAGGTGTGACAATGATTCTAGATCTCCCTTGGTACCAATCATGCAATGGCTCTAGATCTCCCATAGTAATAAGGTGTGACAATGGCTCTAGATCTTTCTTGGTAACAAGGAGTGTGAAAATAATATAGATCTCCCATGGTAACCAGGTGTGACAATGGCTCAAGATCTCTCATGGTAATAAGGAGTGTGACAATGACTCTAGATCTCCCATGGTAACAAGGTGTAACAATGACTCTAGATCTCCCATGGTAACAAGGTGTGACAATGACTCTAGATCTCCCATTGTAACAAGGTGTAACAATGACTCTAGATCTCCCATTGTAACAAGAGGCCCAGAGGGCCTGTATCGCTCACCTGGTTTTTTGTTAGTAATTATCACAAGACTCTGACAATTAGAAAAATAAGCAAAATTGACTCCCAAAGTTTAATTTTGAATCACAACCATACAATGATGCTATTGATACCATACAAATATGCTATCCAATACATAGGTTCAGAGACAAAGTAATT
>SAYR01052707.1:636297-659630 GCA_004382745.1 Argopecten irradians irradians | reverse complement strand
GTAACAAGGTGTGACTATGACTATAAATCTCCCATGGTAATAAGGTGTGACAATGACTCTAGATCTCCAATGGTAACAAGGTGTAACAATGACTCTAGATCTCCAATGGTAACAAGGTGTAACAATGACTCTTAGATCTCCCTTGGTAATAAGGGGTGTGACAATGACTCTAGATCTCTCTTGGTAATAAGGTGTGACAATGACTATAAATCTCCCATTGTAACAAGGTGTGACTATGACTATAAATCTCCCATGGTAACAAGGTGTGACAATGACTCTAGATCTCCCATGGTAATAAGGGGTTGACAATGGCTTAGATCTCCCATGGTAATAAGGTATGTGACAATGACTCTAGATCTCCAATGGTAACAAGGTGTAACAATGAATCTAGATCTCCAATGGTAACAAGGTGTAACAATGACTCTTAGATCTCCCATGGTAATAAGGGGTGTGACAATGACTCTAGATCTCCCATGGTAACAAGGTGTAACAATGACTCTAGATCTCTCATGGTAACAAGGTGTGACAATGATGCTAGATCTCCCATGGTAACAAGGTGTGACAATGACTCTAGATCTCCCATGGTAACAAGGTATGACAATGACTCTAGATCTCCCATGGTAACAAAGTGTGACATTGACTCTAGATCTCCCATTGTAATTAGGGGTGTGACAATGGCTTTAGATCACCAAATAATAATAAAGAGCATAAGAATGGCACTAGATCTCCCATGGTAATTATTGTTCATTTAAGCTTTTCAAGCTCTTTTCTTATAATTTGTATAATAAATGAATGTTTAACTAATTTTCTTAATATCCTATTTAAGAAACTAGCCAATCTGGGGCCGGGGCAATATGATCTACAATCATTTGTGGATGACCTGAAGACCATTCACCGGAAACGCCAGGGCAGGTTTGGTAAGGTGAAACAGCCACCATCTAAAGCTACAGAGAGGATATTCTGTCACACTCTACCACAGTGTCCGAAGGAAGAGGTAAGGCCAATGTAGGAATTTCCAATGAGAATTTTATTTGATTTCATGAATTGAAATCCTACATTGAAAAGGTCTTTAAGTCAAAATGTGTATGAAAGTCAGAAGATCAAGCCATTTTGAGGTGGACTATTTTCCATTTGTGGTGTCTTTTGTTCATTATGAAGTAAATCAATTTCCACCTTGCAGAGATTGCAGCCAATAAAACAGATTCCAGAGTATCTTACACTGGAGACAATGGTATCACATAGGGAATAACAAATAGATGGAATGGTAATGATTTACAAAAAAGTTGTATTATGAAACATGTGAAAGTAAATCAAATACATGGACAACAACCAATACCAGTAGTTGAAAAATGATCGAGAGCTGAAACAATACCCGTTGAATAATACCTACTGATATATTGATTGATGTTTACTTCCTCTGTGATTTTCAGGACTGCTTCCCAAGAACCTGGTAGTCAGACTAGTGGCAATACTTACCGCTCGCCTATAAAAAACTTCTCTTTAGCTTAATCATTAGGCAGTACTAATTCACACAAAATCATGGCTTTGTGACATATATACTCCTCCTTTTCAGTCATTCCCAGGACCTGGCAGCTATGAACCAGCGGAACTGTCCAAACCAGGGTCAAAGAACGCACCCGGATTCCTGTCCACAGCTCAAAGGAATGATAAAATGTCTCAACGATTCTTCACAAGAAACTTTGTAAGTTTATTTGGGAAATTTAAATTTACTGTAACTAGACTATTGAGCGATGAAGTAGACAAAGGATTGAATGATTTTCCTATTCCTATATATATGTCATGAAATACATGTAAAAGAAAGTACATGAAATGTATATTCTGCATGTGTTTAAATTTTATACTAGTACCATATTTCCCGTAATTAGTGCTCCTCCCCTATAAGCACCCCTCCTCTTTCTGGAGAACAGTTGAAGTTGTATAAAACGCTCCCTTTCCATGGATTAAACAATGTTTTACAACATATGATGCCTCAAACATCAGCATTGTATCCCATATTACATGAATTTGCAAGTCTTTTACATGTGAATCACGGCATAATATTGATGCGTCTCTCAGGATAAAACATATGCATGTTTACTGTAAAAGATTTATGTACCATAAGTACAGAAAGATTAAAAAAAATGGATGACTTTATCTGTCCACAACTTTCATTTTGGTGCATATTCGTGAAAACAGTCTGTGAACATACTTTTTAGTGCACAGGTCAACGCAATGATGAATTTGTTTTTGTGTACCATGGAAAAAAGATTGATTTAAGTACAATATTCAGAACTCTTTATCATTGTATTTTGTAGAACCCAGTGGGTCCAGGTCGGTACGATATACAGAAGTGGGAGGAAGCACAGCACCGAAATGGTAACGACAGTGTGTTCAAATCTCGCACAGGAAAACTTAATGCTGCCATGGAAAAATTCCTCAAGTAAGCAGATTTTTCTCTATAACTGATCTGGTGTAATGCTTAATTTATAACTTGTGATTCATCTTACTATACAGGCATGTCATATCATGTCTTTTTCACACGTTTCTAAGATCTGAACAGCTTTATCTGAAAGATCTCACAAACTCTAAAAAGCTAGCTTTATCCCACAACTTGAACAAATTTTGTCATTCATTCCTTAGTATCTAAACAACAGGTCATGAAAAGAACTTGATATGCACATGCATGTAACCTATATTGTAATCATTGGCCTAAAGGTAATGGATTTTTATTAATTCATAAGAATACCATGATAGGGATTTAATATACATCATCCTACACTTAGTCTATAGTACATAAGTGTTAATTTTGGTCAGGAATTAAAATGGCAACAAACATGTTCCTATTTACAATTACATGGGCTTATTACAAGACGGGCTTATTATCAGATATGTGCTTAATACCAGATATGGGCTTATTACCAGACATAGGCTCATTACCAGACATGGGCTTATTACCAGGCATGGACTTATTACCAGGCACGGGCTCATTACCAGACATGGGTTTATTATAAGACATGGGCTTAATTCCAGACATAAGCTTATTACCAAGCATGAGCTCAATACCAGATATGGACTTATTACCAGACATAAGCTTATTACCAGACATGGGCTTATTACCAAGGATGGGCTCAATCTTCTTTGTTTGCTGAATTCATGATATTATGTATATCTAGAGGAGGACTTATTTACTAATATTGGCAGGAATTGGTGTATTGCCTAGCTTTAGTAGACCTTATGATGCTTTTCAAAGCATAATGTTATTCTTTTATTTATTCATATTTTTTTTACCAATAAATTTTACGCAAAATACTTTATGGTTTGCGGATCACATATAGAATTTAAACTTGGTGGAAGATTTTGGACCATATTCAACCTTCTGCATTTCATCTGGATGTGTTCAGCTGTAGTTGTTCAGTACAATACCCAGGTGGTATGTCTGTTTCTGGGCGAGAAAAACACACCATGGCTCTAATTGTTCTATTAATATGGTTGAATTTGGTCCTGCTTGAACCTTATATTACTAGCAATATCTATATACATGTATCTAGAATTCATAACCACTAATATTTTTCTACAGGGAAAGAGTTCGGGCAAAGGATGTACGGCTAGAAGACCGTGTATTTATAGTTACACCAGAACCTCCTGAAGGTTACATGTTACGGACAAAAGAACAGATGCAATTTGCAGCACGGAAAGCAGCTACCGTGGTATAAATGCTGAATAGATGTTCCGTGCACGTGGCTAGTCCTAGTGCTAGCCAGCCTTGTTCCTAGCAGTTGTTGTGATGTTTTCCTTACCGCATGCACTCTGTGGAAATCTATGAATAAGAAGTATTATATTCCATGAACATTATTACAATGCACATTTTTCATTAATCATTAAAGGGGCATGAACCTTAAATAATTTTTTTTTGTATGATTAGATATGGTTTTCAGATGTTTATTGAATATTTTATTACAATGATTGGTTATCTAAAACGACAGGAAATCGTGGGGAACACCTACCTCAAAAATGATGAAAATAGATTGTGCAGTGCATTGTGGGAGGTCACTAAAGTTCAACACTACTATACTATCGTTACAAAATTCGACCGGGCCGGTTAAAAATACAGCAAGATGGAATTTCCATTATAATTATTTTATTTTACACATTTGCACAATAACTTATATATATATTACTTAGTAAGGTATCTGACACGTCTTAAATATGTATTTTACTCAAATTTACATGGTTAATTTCTATAAAGGTTCATGTCCCTTTAATTACTTTTTTAATTAAAATAAAAAAAAATATATAATATATAAATTTTGCTTATAAATTTGAGTCTGAAGTTTTTGGTACAAAGTTTATTCTGTTTTTTGCATTTTACAGAATTACCTCCCTTGCGGAAAGATGTCAGTTGTGACGTGTTTAAATTATATGAGTGACATCCGAAAAATAAAATGTAACGCTCTTAAACACATCACATTACAATCAATACCTACCCATAAGGGTTTAATATTCAAAGAATAGATATTTTTAATAAGGCTGTATATAGTTTATACATGGGAAGGTTATTGTGGATAAAATTTCATGTGTGACTTGGTCAAAGTTCTAGAGCACAATGTTTGGTATTGTGTGAAGTAAGAATGACAATAGATCTATATGTGTGGAAGAATTTACATATTATATACCAGTGCAAAATAGTATTCATGGAATTTTTTTGTATTTTTTTTTTCTGAATTCTACAATTAATTTCATTATAATTTTGTGGGAAAATTTACTTGTTTGTTTTTGTTGTTTTGTTACCATTCCTTTTATATTGTAATCCATTTGTTGATAATTTAGATTTTACACTACCTTAATTTGGAAGACTGCAGTGAATTCAATTATTTCACTGCTACTGGACTAAGTTGGGTAATGTGCTTGTCTGTTTTTTATTTTTCTCTGTATGGAAGGAAATAAAGTCCCAGAAATTTTGAAAAAGGAAATACTGATATGATAATAAATTTACCTGTAATACATGTATGTTTTGTATTTGCGACCGAGAATGTACATTTTGACGTAATTCTCAAAAAGTAAAGAAGTGTGAAAAGAGGTACTGTATATTATCGCCAAAATAAAGAAATGTGAAAAGAGCAACTGGGGGTAGTTCTAATTTGATGTGAGATTTCCTTAGTATATCTGTTATATTGTTCAGTGTGTAAATGCTAAATTTGTGTACATGATTTTGTTAAAAGAAAATCCATTTTGCATGCATATTTTATCTTTCATAATTACCGTATTTGACCCAATAAGGGCGTTTAAAATTTTTTAAAAAGTGCCAATAAGACATAATTATTGCAAGCCTAGACAGTTTTGTGTAGTTTTGGTCTTTATTTGTGCGTGGGCAATTGAAATAGAGGCCTCAAAAAGCGGGAGGGGCGTTTATAGGGACATGGACGCTAATTGGGTCGAATACGGTATTAATTATTTCTAAGCTTGCTCAAAGTCTTATGTATATTTTATTAATTGGTATAAACATATAATTATCATAATTTGAAGGTGTCTTATTTCTATCTATTTTTATTTTGGATCTTGCTAAACTTTCTCATTACATTGGTGTATTATCTTTTAGACAAAATCAAGATTATCAGAATATGAAAATGTAAGTACTCTAACTTCAGAAGTCAGATGAAATATGTTATACAAACTCAGCTAACGAAGGCCTTAAGAAAAATGGCACTTTATACTGTACATGTATATGTTCATATCGTATCGAGAACAAAAAAAGCGTAAGTGGAAATAGACTTACAAAATGCAACACAATATAATAACCGATACATGTATATTTATTAATTAGACAAGGAGTAATTGCATGTTGTTATTATTAATATTATTCATGTTTATTACATTTGTGCTATTGTTTTTAGACAAAATCACGATTGTCCGATTGTGAACATGTAGTAAGTACCCTCCAATCTAAATGGGCCGACTTGACATTGCACATTCACTGATTGAAGCACCTTCCAAATGAAAGTTAATTCTTTGAAAACAAAATAATATCACATTTATCTCAACATTCATTGATCAATCCATCCCAGCATTTTGAATCAATATTGTCAGATAAAAAATTACACGAGTTAAGTGACCGAACTAATACCAAATAATAGATATACATTGTACTTTTTCACAAAAGTTAAAAAAAAAAAGTATTCTTGATTTTGTCACCATAATTTTGTTCTGTTGTTTGCTAGAAATTGCATGTGTCTGTTAATGTCTTTTGAGTATGTTTTCAATAATTCAACTTGTGACTACATTTCTTTGGATGCCATATTATTTTAAGAAGTCAGAACTTTTCCAGATAACCAAATATATTGCATACAGTACATGTTTTTACTGTGATAGCTTAATGGTGAAAGAAAGTGAAATTTTACATTTTACATAAAAATTGGCATCACGCAGAAAAAAGAGGTTCATCAACAACAACAAAAAAGATCAGAAATACAGTTTGCTGACTTAATTGTTTCTCATAAATGTATTTTTTGTCTCTTTTCAGAACGGACGGTCAACGGTCTAAAGTATAAAAGCTTTTTTTTTTTTTATTATTATTATCTTAAAATACAAATCCTTAAAGGTTAGAAAAATTAGAGGGACGAGTCAGGGACTCAACTTAACAAGAGTTATTGTTCATTATTATAAAATATTAATAGCCTTGTAAAATATGAAATTTTCATTATTACTGTGTTATTTTAAGATAACTTGTTATGGAACGATATGTGTAATTTACATGTAAATTGGAGACTTTGAAAAGTTTCTCTTTGGCCTAATTCTTGATCATACAGATACATGTACTAGATTGCCTGGCCTTCTATTTTTACAAAAAAAAAAAGCCTACACGTGTTATTCCAAAGCCTGATTTACCATTATGTTGTAATTATGATACAAGAAGCAAAAAAAAAGTCATTGCTTCATAAAATTAACTGACAAGATATTTGCCAAATATCTAATTCTCATAATCTGAGAAATGTTTTTTAAACATACATTATTACTACATCACTGTTTTTTTTATACTAGAAGTATTCATAATCTCATCCTCGATATTCCAGGGGTTCCGATCACTTACGATCTCTACACCCCTGGACTATCTCATAGTAAAACTGGAGGCAATAGAATAGAACAGGTAACTTAGTCATTTGATGTACATCAAAAGAGCCGTATAACGGTACACTGCGGTTGACTCTGTGGCTTTGATGTTAGGCGTCGCTCTCTCTGTAGTCTTCAAATGAAATACTTGCTAGCCTGTGATTGGTCAAATGTTTTTCGCCGAGCTGCCTTCAATTTCACTATGAGATAGTCCAGGGGTGTAGAGATCGTAAGTGATCGTAAGCCCTGGAGTATCGAGGATGTCATAATCTATGAAAACAAATTAAAGTTCATGTTATGTGTAAACTATAAATGTGAGGGTTTGAAATTCAAATACATTATCATTTATCAACCTTTTCTAAAATTGAATTACATTTTTGTAGTTCAAAAATACAATTTATTTTACTAGTAAAACAAATTTGGAATCATGTTGATAACCAAAAATAATTTGGTGTGAAAATCGTGGTGATTACTGTAAGTTAAAGAGAGATTCAGAGAATGAAAACTTTGTTGTGACATTTCCTTTTACTATAAGAAATACAAGTGCATGTAACACGTTATTATATGTATTTGTGGAGCATAGTATTGTAATATTTGTGGAGTAATAACTGTCTATAAAGACCACCGAAGGCATAAAGATAAATGGGTCTATAGCCAAGTGGTTGTTATATAAATCGTGTTGATATTGACCATTTAGGACACTAAGAAAGCGGTCTTATCAAGGAGGTGGTCTTTATACAGAGGTGGTCACTACCACAGGTCTGAGTCATGGTCAGTATAACTTGACAGGGGGGATAATTATTTATACACTGTAATCATGAGAATAGTGATTACACCAATCCAGCAGTATTATAGAACTATTTTTGCCTGGGGAAATTACTCCAATTTGGAGAAATTTTATTTTGGGGTTTGGAAGAACTACTACCGTATTTATTTTGGAGGTGGCATTATGATAGATTTTGTGGCCCTCAGGGTCCGTTGCTGAGGTTATTTAGAGCTTAAAGCTCAGTCGTGGTATATATTATCATGGACAGACTGCTTGATTTAATTTGTTGTTGATGTTTTTTAAACATTTATTTTTAATTGCTACTGCAATAAATCAGCTGTGATATCGATTATATATGCGTGTGTGTCCACTGCAAGAAAGCTTGCATAATGTATATATATACTGTGAAATATATTGCCTGTGATAGTATTAAGTTTTCCCCTTTATCAATTTATTTTGTGTTGCACCCTTAAAGTATAAATTTGTTTTCATATACAGAGTATACATTTTTGTAGTCATTTAGTATATTATGGTAATCAGGAGCGTGACCAGGTTTTTTAACCCGCTTCAAAGGAAACATGTACTTCATTGTAAAGATGCCAACGCAAATTATATTTTATACCAACACAGGTCAGTTTTTCGGGTTGTGGAGAGAAACCAGAGTTCTCGGAGAAAAACTGGCCTATAAACAAAGTACTTGCAACTGGGCTGTTTTCGTTTATGTGGAACGATCAATTTCATTCGTAAAATATATCCTGACAAGTTCAAACTGGCAAAGCGTCAGAAGGCTTCATCTCAAAACAACATAAAAGCACCAGGTTCATAATTCTGTCATACATAACGAAAATGGTCCCATCTTGGGTTGACTCTGAACTTGCAAGCTATAGGGCAAGTGTTCCTATAGTTCTCAGGCTTATAGCTATCGCCATTCTTTTTGTTGCCAAACTTGACATCATGCAGTGAATGATCGAGATCATGAATTTGTATTCCAGAAAGTGTTACAACTCCTGTATAACAAAGCTCACTTTGACAGTATTATCATTGTTAGTCCAGTTTGATGTTGTTGCACTTCATTTGTTTGAGTAAATACTGTGTATGGTACCTCGTGTTTGTATTTCTTTTATAAGTCTGATGAAAGTATGCATTTGGTGTTGTTAAAGAAATGCAGTCTGCATGCCAATTATGAGATCGTTTACAAGATATCTTGCCTATCAAGAAACTATTTGATCTACCTATCTCGCAGATCCCAGAGGGTCTTAGCACCCCCATAGAATGATTTCGTAATCATCCTTTGTCAGTACATTATTTTTAAATAATGTGACAGTGGGGTCTCAGACAGTATGCATGAGCGAGATGGCACTCATAGTAACAAGGATTTTACCAGAAATACCCCCAACAGAGCCGCATAGTATTGATATTTTTTGGGTCGATCTGAAATCAAAGATAGCCACCATATTGAAAACACATTTTGACCGTCTTTATTTGTTGCTTGTTCTACCCACAGCAACCATGAAACAAATCCTTCTTTATTACTATTTCATATCATGGAGTACTGTATAGCGTATACATTTTGCAGGTGGTTTTTATTGTCTAAATTGGGAGTTTGGTTTACGGTCTATCATTCAAAATTAATAACAAAGAAAATATATTAACATTAAAATAGAGTAATTGTACTGCGAAAAACACCCGTGAATAAGTTTCGTTTACAAAACTGCAAAATTTGGCCCTCGCACTATACAGTATTCCACAAGTGTAAATCCAATGACAACAAATCAACCACACTACCAAATAACAACACGTTTCTTTATTATTAAATGTACAGCATGTAAAATGATTTAACTAAAAAAATGTGGAGTAGGCAATGACCAGATGAGGAATCACAGTTATAAGCATCACAACATTTTCACAAGTAAAACAAGCAAATCACAGAGGACTCTGGAAATGACTCGTCCAACTTGACAGTCGCGGAGATTTTGCTCACAATCGCAGAATAAAATGTTTAAAAAACTGAATTTGGACAATGTATGTAGCACAATGAAGTAAATTGGTCTATTGATATAGGTCTACGATGCAACACATGGTTTTATCTGAACATTGCATATAAAATCTATTGGTCAAGTGCAATAAAAACAAAATCCATGGATAGGGGACATTTGCATTCAAAGGAAAAAATGAAGCCAAAGATGGAAATATTAGGCACAATGCTCTAAACCTTTTACAAAAGAGTCAGACTTGCTGAAAGATTTTCTTGTCTAAAAACTTGTTATAAAAAGTTATTTGTGATTTCTGGCAATTTATTTTATGCCTCTCTAAAAGTCATCACATAAAATACAGGATATTCCTTTCGGATACACTCTGATATTCTGTGCCTTTCTTGCTTGCATCTATTTCAAGCAAACACCGAAGTATTGACACTGGCGACTAAGTAAAATTAAGTATTCACTTCATTAAGTGTACTTTCACAAAAGGAAAAGTTTTAGTATCCATTCACCAATGTGCCATACAACTACACGTCTTAAAGAAACATCACCATGACAGCACGATGACACTGTTTCATGACATTCTTTTCCTTCTTTTAAAGAGTAATTCTACAGCTATCCATGAAAACTGTCGCATATACTTGACATACCAATGTGAAGCATTTAGTAGCAACCTAAAGCAGGAAGAACATAGTTTTACCACTCTCATCAAACAAAAATAAAGTACTATTAAATAATGCCCTTCAATATTCTACATTGCACACTGCTCACATCACAAAATGATTTGTGCTGCTAATATTCAGGAAATTTCCTGTGAACAGTTTGGCAGAGCTTGTAGCAATTTGGACATACCATGCTCTAACGAATTTTTCATGTACAGGCAAGGCTTTTTTATGCAATGCTGACTGCCTAAATTACTCCAGAGGTCGCCTAACTTGTAACGACTGTGTGTGTAGAATTTCTTCAAACACAACTTCAGGCAAATAATAATCATAATGCAACTTGATTGTACACCTGAACTAAACACATCTGACTTTACATGAAAACAGGACATTATTCATTGTAGAATTCCCCATGAAAATGTTCATTCAATGCTTTGTGATCCCTCGATTAACATAATGAAATTTTGTAGCAAATACAATATTGTCGATGAACTGACAGATGGGTTCAGTGCAAATGAAAATGAAAATTGATGGATTTAACTCGACAATTAATACATAATTACTGGCAGACTCAACCAGCTTACCAACAGTAAATGGTTGTTCAGGTTACAAAACCAAATGGCCACCACATACAGCGCCAAGACTGTGCAAATACTGTTCAAATCCACAACACAGCACTAAGATTGTACAAATAGTACTACTGCTCAAATCCACAACGTATCTTTCTCAGCACTAAGTTTGTACAAAGACCCACGTCCAATCTAAAAGCTGAAGATTTTTTTTTTAGCAAATCTTCAATCATTAGATCCACCGATTGCAATCCAGTCCGCTTGAAGGACTGAATTGGGAGAACTTTGGGCTACAAAAGAAAGGTTCTCTATCCACCGGTGGCCGCACAGGAACCAGTAACAGTAAGAAACAAAATGTACATCTTATAAACAGACGAAAAACTTAATAGGTACCTAATCTAAATTTTTCAACGCTTGGAAACAATTTTTTAACATGGAAAAGTCAACAAAGAAAAATATAACGCTGGGATTCCTTACTCCCCTATGAATGTTTTTTGCTGGTTACCACTGTGTATCAACGTTGTCCAGGTTCTCCGATCAGTACTCTACTTGGAACAGTCCACGCAAACTAGGACAGATCGAGTTTCTCATATTCCGACCTATGGCCTGGATATTTGTACCGCATAGCTGGAGGCTGGGTTTAATATGTGAATGCCAATTCAAACGAGAATGGCCTTCAGTCCCAATCTTCCTCGTCATCGTCCCCTCCGACTTTAGCTGTCTGACCTCCAAACCCACTGCCATATCCAGAGTATGAACTCTGACCATTTCCAGCATGTTCTCTTGTCTGAAAATCATCAAACATTCATAATTTCTGATAAAACAATATCAATTCATGAAATTCAACAAAAACCGGCTATAATAAAGCCATATTTGTTGATATATAAACAACCCTCCCTTCTCTGCAAAGCTATTGAGCATTTTATTTCTATTGGTAATATGTAATCATCCTGATTACATCACATTTCTACTTGATGCTCTCATCCCCTTCCCCCACCCAACCCCACATTATTATGTACATATTGTCTTACCATTGCCTCCCCATTCACCACAACTAAAGAAATTAAGTCTGTTCTTTATGCTATCTACAGTAGAAGTATTACACATTTCTGAATTTCAAAGTAACATTATTCTGTATGGACTAAAATAATTTATATACACCTACCCTCTCTTGGTCCTTCCTGATGTCTCTGCCTCCAAATCGGCCACCGCCGGAGTAGGAACCTGAAGACATACTGTTTTGACTGCTAGCTTCTAACCAGTCTGGTACGTTTTGTTGAGCCTGTATTATAAACATATACATTTACAGCGCCGTTACAGCAAGTGTACCTGTTAACACTCATTCACTCGATAGACACGTTGTTGCCTGGTAGCTGATGCAGTCGGTAAGTTTTTAATTGGCAGAAGCATCGGAGCCCGACTGATTGCCCCCCCCCCCCCCTCCCTTGACAAGATCGCCCATAACACTGAACAAGAGATTTTGGCACCCACCAAAGATTGATCTATGTCTGACACTAAACTTTTTCAAACATACTACACATAAAATTTGAGACAGATCACTTTAGTACCTTTTGAGAAATAGCAGTAACAAACTTCAACTATCAAAATCCAAGATGCGCTGGCGGCCATTTTGTTGATCGATTGGTCCAAAATGCTATGCACAACTAGACCCCTAGGGGAACCTACATGTGAAATTTGACAAAGATCCATTCAATACTTTCTGAGAAATAGCGATAACAAACTTAGAATATCAAAATCCATGATGGCTACCTGGTGGCCATTTTGTTGACAGATTAGTCCCAAAATGCAATATGCACAACTAGGGCCCTAGGGGAACCTACAGATGGCGGCCCATCTTGTTCACAGATTGGTCAAAATGCAATATGCACAACTAGGCTCCTAGTAAACCTACATATTAAATTTGAGAAAGATTCCTTCAGCACTACTTGATACATTCACATCATTTTTACTGACTTTAGCCATCCTTGCCCGACTGTTCACTTTAACAATAATTGTTTAATCAAACATTTAGCACAACTTGCATGACCAAACACTTTTATGAACAATTTATCTATACTACATGTAAACCAATTTCCTTTCACACCTATTAAATTTATGATTTTCATTTCAAAACCAATACATTTTAAGTATCATATAAGAAAAAGTTATTATGAAGTCACTTACATCCACCAAGATCCTCAAGAGTGGTTTCGCAAGACTGCCATCAGAGTCTTCTGAGTAGAAGCTGGTGGCTTTGCCGAGATTGCCACACCGCCCAGTCCGACCTATTCTGTGTACATATTCATCTATCGACTGAGGTAGGTCGTAGTTTATTACATGTTTTACGTTCGGAATGTCCAAGCCACGGGCTGCTACGGATGTAGCAATCAAGATGGGAGCCTTGCCCATTTTGAAATCTCGCAGCGCTTCTTCTCTTTCTCTTTGAAGACGATCCCTATGAAAAATTATGATTGTCTATAGATTATAAACCTAGCTAGTACCTCGATCATTTGTGTAAGCTGGTGATTTTCTTACTTATAATGAACACTTTCACAATCAAATCAATTTAAGGTATAGTTAGTTACGTCCATAAGAACAACTATTATCAAGGACTGTTAAATTTATTTAGGCAAGGCAAACAAATTAGCAGAAATTATAATCATAATGACATTATATTGATTTGCTACTTAAGATTCAGCAGAGCTTAGTACATACCCATGTATACTAGTAGTAGGGAAACCCGACTCTGACAAGTAGGATGCCAAGAAATCGGCATTCCTTTTCTGTTCTACGAACACTAGAGTTTTGTCTGCACCTGAAATGCAAATTTTTCGTATAAAGACAAGGTGGACAATAGTATAGATTCATCAGATAATCTGTTCTAATTAAAATTTGTCCTATATTGGAATTTTGTGCATCACAAATCAGGTAAAAATAATATGAGCTCATGAAGTGGTGTCTGAATTTAAAGATATGTTGGACAAAATGTTTAATTTTAGAAAATCGAAATGCATATCAACTATACATTTTGAAAACAATACTGCATTATATCCATATTGCATACTTTCATATGATGATTTTGTTTTAATTCCCTGAATTATTAAACTGAAAACTTCTCCATGGTTTAAGAGAATGCATCCCTTCTCTTCATGGATTATGCCTAGATGTGTTCTTACCAGATTCTGAAAGTATATCACACAGTTTCTGTCGTTTTTGCTGCCGTTCGACTTGGAAAAAGTTTTGGGACACATCAGAACAAGCTCCACCAACACGTCCCACAGTTAAAAACAAATAGTCATTGAGGAATTCCCCAGCCAGTTTCTGGATTTCCTCGGGAAAGGTGGCACTAAACATGAGTGTTTGTCTTTCTGTTTTTTCTGGGGTACCAAGTTCATGTACAATTTTTTTTATATCTGGTCCGAATCCCATGTCCAACATTCTGTCTGCTTCATCCAAGATTAGGTATTTGAGCTTTGCCAGACTTATCTGGGAAGGAAAATTAGTACACACAATATTCAATATTACATTTTTCTATTAAAGTTTAATAATTGTGAAAAGTTGCAAATGTTACTAGCGTTAATGTCATTATTACTACACCTATCATCACATCTTGAACAATGAAAGTCCCATAATGCCATGTGTTTCCTGGCGGCATTCTAATGACCTCGCAGTAGTAGGCAATCACTACACCAAGAAGATAAGCAAGCAAATTGAACCTCAGTTTATGTATCTTTTATTTCGGAAACATAGCGCGTCTTCAATGTTGGATGAACATAGTTATAACAACATAGTTATAACATTTAACTCTCCCCCCCCTCTCTCCAATCCCCTTAAGCAGTTCATCATTGTTGGAATCATTTCATATCAACATTGTGTAACAACATTATACAAGTTACTGCTACCTACCTTTCCTTTACCAATGACGTCGATCAACCGTCCAGGTGTACCGACCACAATGTGAGCACCATTCTCCACTTGTTTCAGTTGATATCCCACAGACGTACCTCCATACAACACAACTGGACGTAACATGGTTCCGTGGGAGAATTTTCGTGCATCGTTAAAAATCTGTAATGCCAGTTCTCTTGTTGGAGCCACCACCAGAGCTTGTGGCTCTTGGACTTCGGAAAACGCACTTCCTGTAAGGCCATTCTTCATCATTCCAGTCAGCACAGGCAGAAGGAAAGCTGCCTACAAATTGTTAGTGATCAAATTATAATGAGGTGAATGATAGCCGCCTTCTAATTATTGATTATATATATATCATGATGGGCAGGTGTTAAATCAACCATCTTAACTCCTCTACCGACCCCTAATAGGGATACTGTCAGTCAAATATCTTGAGTGATTATTTTGATTTTTTTAGTCAAATTTGATTTAGTTATGAAGAAGTAAGCTAATAAATCACATCCTGTAAGTAATAGTATTAAGGAGTGCTTAAAATTTGAAACACTGCTGCTAGTAATGTGTTTTAATGGAACAGAACATAAAAAGCAGGTAATTACTGTTTTTCCTGAACCGGTCTGAGCACAGGCCATCAGGTCTCTTCCGGACATGACGATGGGGATGGAAAACTTCTGTACTGGTGTTGGCTTTTCATAATGAGATTTAACAAGGTTGGTCATAAAGCCGTCGTAAATACCAGCCTCATCAAAACTCTTGATGGAGGCTGGTGCTCCGCGCCCAGTCACCTCCACTGGGATCTTCTCATACTTGTCAAAGTTAATGCCCTTTAATATGCCTCCAAAGATCTCTGTTTCATCCTCAGAAGGTGCTGGTGGGATGTAGGGTGCAGGACGATCCGGATCTGAATAAAAGTAAATTCATCCATCTATTCAAGCCTGAAGTCTGTGAAAGTGATCAAATTCAATGTATCACTGGACCAGTTTAGTTAACAATGTCTATTTAGCAACAAATCATGTCGGTTAACTGGAGAAACTTTAATGTGCAACATTTTCAAAAATCATACAATCTACTCTCAATGAGGTCTTAACAGAAAATAACAAAAATGCTCTCTCCATCATGCAAAACAAAAGGACACTTCATTTTACTACCTAGTTGGATTCCCGACTTCTCTGAATTTGGACATTCTCTGGAAAAGTGGCCTTGTTCTCCACATTTGAAACATCCACGGTCACCACTGCCACCTCCACCACCACCTCCTAATACACACATTTAAACAATAATATTAAGCAAACGCATTTAAGCAATAAGCATTTTCCCTACCTAATACACACACACAAACATTTAGACATACTATTACTTAGCACAAGCATTTAAGCAATAAGCATTTGAAGTCTTTAAGGTTGGAATTCATAGCCAATATATTTGGCACGACAATGGTGACATCACAATAATAATAAGTGGATGGCAATTCATAGACAGATGAATGCCAACTGCACTTGGTAAAATTACATTGCAGTGAAAATGTAAATATATATATATGTGGTGTATATCAAATAATGCTATAAAGCTTTCTGCAATATTATTGCTACAATCATATTTGATAATGCTTCATGTATTACAGAATGGCTCTAGAGTATACAAACAAGCAAAAAAATTAAAAAAAATCCTTGCTTCTTTGTATATATCATAATTCTATCATGTATTGATACTGCAAACATACTAATTCAAGCAATCAAATTTTAGTGCAAATGTGAAAAAAAAGTCAGTATGATTTATTAGCACCGATATAAATTAGTGTAATTTGGCTGTTCAGTAATGGAAATACCCTTTTTACATTATCTAGTGCTATCCATGAATTAGCGCTTTAAAACTCCTGCTAAATTCAGTATGTTTACAGTATTTTCCTGATGTTTATTTTGTTGAACGGCACATCGACAGCAAGGGTCATCTAAGAGCAGCAATGATAGTTTTTAAAACATACAACATAGGCAAGTGCTTTCTAAAATATTTTGTATACTTTGATGGGTTTGAATGATAAAATATTTTGCCAGATAAAAACACAACAATCATACGAAAAGTTGATAAAATGATAAAAAGGGAAAAAAATTGACAATGTGATGAAAAGCAATGTTATGTGATACCAAGATTCCTAACTTATTATGGCTTATATTTCCCTTTCAGATACTCAGTACATAAAAATAAGTCTCATGACATGAAAAACACAGCATGTCGAAGAAATCAAAGTATAAATTTAAAATAAACAGAGCTCTATTGTGAAAGGATAGTCACATGCTCTTTCCTGATGCACATTAATAGTACATCATATATGAACAAAGCTATCATTTTCAGATAACTTACATTTCCCCTTGTATTCCTACATAAATAATTATCCCTAGGTTTAAATGACAGGCCACTAATGAAATGCTAATTTCCCCCACTCAAATAAAATAAAATACAAGGTGTTATTCAGATGTTCTCAATATACAATATATCAACAATGAGTCGAAATTTAAATGCATTTTTTCCCTAATATCTATTATATAAAAAGAATTTACCACCAGTCGGACATTCTCTTGCAAAGTGGCCTTCTTCGCCACATTTATGACACCCACCAGAGCTGCCACCTCCCCCACCACCTGTAAATAAGGCAGGATGTCTACAAAGCTCGGGTAGAAGCATGGGAATAATATCTAGACAAAGAATATGTGATGATACAAGAAACATACACAGGTGATTAAGGCTTTTTTCAGGGCTTTATTTGAGCTTAAATTTCCTAATTCATAGCCAATATGCATTTACGAACATACAAGTGAATTTATTTCAATTATCAATGACTAAATTACCAAAGCTAAAATATACGTATTATATAGAGGCAGTAACCATGAGCAATGAAATTCTTCTTTTCAATCTCTCTAATCATCAATTCAGAATTGATTCTTCAAAAACTTTGAAAATGACAAATCAGAAAATTATTTATTAAATTGTTGAATTTTATATAAACAGTGTAATAGAATGTGCTCTATTGTGAACAAATAGTCATGTGCTGTTTCCTGATGTACATTTATTTTCAAAGGTTTGTTCCTCCTCATTAACAGTTTTCACATAAATGATTCTGTAAATTGACATATTTTGGCCTATTTGGCGTTTAGCACGAAACTGCCATATTTTACACACCAAAATTTGACTACTTATCCATTGGTTTGTATACTAAAATCAAAACACCTACACAATATTGACCAATACTAATATCAATACACCTACACAATATTGACCATATAGGTGAACTTGTACCTCAATCTTGTGATGTTAACATGTTCAGTCAACCGGAAAAACAATACCTGCGCAAGCTTTTTGTTCTTTTGTGAAAACGTATAAAGGTAATGTTTTTAATTATTGATATGGCTTCCAATCAAGTCATATCAGTTAATCATTATTGAGAGATCTTTGTGACAAAAGGATAGATGAAACCGATAAATTTAAAGAATTTTTTATCTTTCATTCAGATCAGAGATATGTGCAAATTTCATAAAACACAAGAAAACACCAAAATTTAATCAGCACATTTTGACGTTTTAAAACACCAAAATTCTGACATCAATGACATAATACAGGTATTCTAATGATACCATTACCGATACTTTAGAAGAAATATACTGGTTGCCTGTTAACATACTAAAAATAGATTTCATTTGCTTCAACATTGTAGTTATACAAGTAAATACAAACTCAAAATATGTCCTTTGTTAGACATTAGTGCTCGCTAACTACTTCCTAAAACTTTAATTTCCAGTACAATTTGTCAATATGCATCTATAAGGCTCCACGTTAAAAAATGTAACAAAAAATTACCAAATAACTCGCAGATGTATACCCACAAGCCTATATGAAATCATCCTCCGAAACAGGTGTACATACATATATTACGACAAAAGCCTACCACACAGGATTAAGTTTTCAATTTAGAAGCAATTCCTCCTTGCACAACTTTTTCTCAATATTTCCAATGACACAGTGTTTTACCAAAAACCATAATTATTAAAGATACCTTTGGGACATTCTCTCGACATGTGGCCTTGTTCTCCACATTTGAAACAAGCCCGGTCACCACCACCGCCGCCGCCTTTTAAAAGATAAGGACAAGTCAATTAACATGCATCATGCACAACGAAGATCCTAGGGGAAATATGAAATTTGAGACAGATCCCTTCAGTACTTTCTGAGAAATAGTAGTAACAAACTTTAACTATCAAAATCCAAGATGGCGGCCTGTCTGCCATCTTGTTGACTGATCAGTCCCAAAATGCAATATGCACAACTAGGGCCCTAGGGGAACCGATATATGAAATTTGAGAAAGATCCCTTCTGTACTTTCTGAGAAATAGTGATAACAAACTTTGAATATCGAAATCCAAGATGGCTGCCTGGCGGCCATCTTGTTGACCGATCAGTTCCAAAATGCAATATGCACAACTAAGGTTCTAGGGGAACATACATATGAAATTTGAGAAAAATCCCATTGGCCATCTTTTTGACCGATTTTGTTTGTTTGTTTGTTTGATTAACGTCCTATTAACAGCTATCAGTCTCAATATGTAATATGCGTAACTAGGGACCTAAGGGAAGGGAACCTACATATGAAATTTGAGACAGATCCCTTCTGTACTTTCTGAGAAATAGTGGTAACAAAATTGTTAACGGACGGACGGACGACAGGCGATTTGAATAGCCCACCATCTGATGAGGCCAAAAAAAATTATATGCATGTTTCAGGTTACAGGACTGAAAAAAAAAGAAGGGTAGGTCGGTCGGGAATTTATTTATTTTTTTAATTTTTTTGGAGGGGTGGGGGAGGGGTTGAATTGCTTTATTACGAAGTAATTTGTCTTTCAGGCTTAAGGTTAGCTAGAAGTCTTTTATTTATCATTACCATAATTAAACTTTATCTTGATAAACTTAAAGCAAGGGTAAAATCAAAATTGAAAACTTCACACACTAAATTTTTGTTTTGAAAAAGTGTGATAAAATAGGTAGGGTCGGAGGTAAAAACTAGGGAAGGTAGGGGTACCTGAAACATACATTTTTTTGCCTGATGGTGGGCTAAAAATGCATAAAATTATATGTATTCAAGCAGCATACATAACCCAGTTTGTATTGCTTCAAGAAGCTTTGCTCAATACTTTAGTAAATCCTACATGAACAGAGCTATCATTTTCAAATAACTTGCATTTCCCCTTGTATTCACAGATAATTATCCTTCAGCTCAAAAGGTAGTGGCCACTTATATATAAGGCATAATGTCAGATGAAAATATTTAGACAAAGAAAACACCCTCCATACAGTCAAGGTAGTGGCCATTATAATAGAGGCATAATGTAGATGAAAATTTTAGACAAGAAACCCCTCCATAAGCAGTCACATTGTACTGAAAGCGGTGAACACACTTGCCTAGCAGGAGGCAGAAACTACCACTTCTTATAGACAGGTGTCTCAGCGAGAGGATAGACCAAAGTCTAACTCACGAGGGACAAGTGCGCATTTAGAAGCAATCCGTACCTTATGCACTTTTTTCAATAATATTACCGCAAGAACATTGTTTCTTTATTAAAAACACAATTATTAAGATACCTTGGACATTCTCTTGACATGTGGCTTGTTCTCCACAATTTGAAACAAGTCCCGGTCACCAAACACACCACGCACACCACCGACCTTTTTAGAAGTTTTAAGGACACATCAATTATGACATATGCAATACACTAACTTCCCTGAATATTTTCAAAGAACAATATGGGTAAAATCTAATTAGATTCACTCTATGAAGACACAAGCATTATGCTATTACTCCGCCCAATCAAATTTTCACACTCACTACAGTAAACTACAAATAAAACTTATGCATACATTGTCTTATGCTAAAGCGCATGCATAATGGTAAGCAAGAGTTTGTATTGTTTAGTAGCTTGCTTTATATTCCATTGTAAATCAGAAATGAAAGAGCTATCACTTTCAGTTTAATTGCATTTCCTCTCTTGTATTCATTCCACAAATAAATTATCCCTAGATAAAATGACAGGCATTTTATTTAAAATGCTAATTCCGCAACCCAAAAATAAGATAAGATAAAGGCAATATTAAAGCTGCAATGCAGAGTTAAATTATTAACATGATTTTTTTTTAAATAAGTTATACTCGTCTTTCGCAAGAACGGTTTATAACATTCCACGGTTGAGGAAGCCATTTTTGTTTTAACCATTCGACCCCATTATTAAAGCGCGTGATCGATCACCTGCGCGTCATTCATGTACGCCTATAACCTAGGCAAGTCAAGGTTATATCATCAATAGGTAAACAAAACTCAACTGTAAAACTATATGGGATTTTTTTAGCAAGAAAACATGTCAACTCCTCTGTTTGTCATTTAGATGTTTCTCAAAATAAATTCAACGAATGATAGAAATCCAAATAATCGTCCACTATCTTCACGTATATCATGTAACCCGACGTCACTCAACTACATTACACGTGACTAAGACTGACCGAAGAGGACAACTTCAAGGACAACACGTGTCCGTTGTAATGTACGTGTAAAACTAAATGTATTTGAGTGTTTTTATTAGTTCTTATTGACATATGTTGGGATTATAGCTTCAACACATTCATTATACTTTCATGAAATATTTGTGCAGGTGAGTGCAAGTGTTTATTTTCAATTTGAACATTGTTATTTCATATCGGGGCATGTGTATCTGAGACAGAGTATGCCTGTAGAATAAATACACGTGTGCAAGTGTACGTGTTTAATATAGGGGGTTGGCCAGTTGGGAAGGTTAACTAGCAGAGCAAAAGAAAATGGCTGCACACTTCTTAGATACACACTGTCATAAACTAGGGGATGTTCAGAACACATTTTTGAAAAAAAATATTTTCGTTAATATTTTTTTAATTTCAGTGCATGTTTTTTAACTTGCATTGTCAGCATTTTAAGATGTTCTTACAATTACAATCTGATCAATTATACGACAAGTAGATAATTTAAATAGCATTTTCCTACTATATATTATATAAAAGAAATTACCACAGTGGACATTCTTTGCAAGTGGCTTCTTCACCGACATTTATGACAGCCCACTAGAGGTGCCCGTCCCACCCTGTAAATAAGGCAGGATGTCTACAAAGCATGGGTAGAAGCATGAGAATATCTGACAGATATGTGATGACCAGAAACGGTGAAGCAAAGAGTTTTGTAGCAGTTATAATTAAGGCTTTTTCGGATTTTTAGGAGCTAAAGATTTCAATATTCATGACATATAATTTACTGACATACAAGTGAATACTAATTATCAAAATGGATTAATTACCGATGCTACAAGTTTCAAATCCAGTTAGCTGTTGGTGATTATCATACAGAAGCAGGTAACATGTGCAATGAGATTCCTTGGTTTTCAGTCTCTGCTAACCACCAATTTTAGTATCAATTCTTCAAACTTTGAAAATTGATTAAATTTCTAAATAATATGATTGGGGTACTTTTTTTCATATTGAAAAAGCACATCTTTTCCATGTTTCAATCAGAATGAGGGATTTTTGGCTATATTTAAATTTAAAACTTGTTCAAAACTGTTCAAACGCCTGGAGGCATTAGATGTCACTGAAGACAGAGTAGGCATTGCAAGCTAGTTGACATCTATATAAAGAGGCACAAGGGCCTGGTCCGCTCCACTGTATCGGCTGGTTTTTTGTTTTAGTTTATAACAGAGTACTCAGACAATTAGAAATAATAGCAAATTGACTTCCAGAAGTTGATTTTGAATCAAACCAATACAATGATAGCTATTGATACTATGAAGCAAATATGCTCATCATACATAGGTTCAGAGCATGTAATTTATATGAAATAGTAGCCTAATTTACCTTCTTGACCTCGGCATCTATTGGCTGTCTAATGCCCCGGGGGAGTCAGCCCATCATTTTGTTAAAATTGTCGAAATCCCAATATAAAGGATGCTATACATTGCATTATAAGGTGCTCTTGTGCACCTTCTGTAGTTGCAGTGAGAAGAAGTTCGTTTATAAGGATGGAAATAAGCTAATTGACAGCTTTTGGACCGCCACCTTTCCAGGCAGTGGATGGCGGGGGGTCGCCCTACATCTTTGCAAAATTTTGAAAGTCCAATCACCCTATAGAGGATGGTACCATTGCTTATGAGCGTATTGCATGTTAAGTGCAAGAGAAAAGTCATTAATATGGAATTGACCATTTTGACCGCGGGCCCGCCGGCTAGGCCCACGGGGGGGTCAGCCTATCATTTGCAGCTACATTTTGGATTCCCACACTATAAGGAACTAC
>SAYR01052707.1:606803-636287 GCA_004382745.1 Argopecten irradians irradians | reverse complement strand
TTCATTGGTGAATGTCCGCGTGACTCTTGCAAAAATGTGCTTTTCCTTTCAGACTTACAACTGCCCTAATATTGTTTAACAAATTAAATTTTAATTTGTCATAATATTTGATTTAATTTTACTCATACGTCTTCATTATTATTATAAATACTTGAACATCTTGCTATTACCCATCTGTCATACGACTGTTACAACGATGACAGGACATTAAAAAATCCAAGATGGCGACCTCATAGATCGATGTTATCAGGCGGGTTGTCCGCAAATAAGACCCCCCACCACTTTTGACCTTTATTTCTTCTCTGAGAGGGGGGTCTTATTTGCGGTGAAATACGGTAGTGGCAACTTATAAGGCATAATGTCAGATGAAAATATTTAGACAAAGAAAACACCCTCCATACAGTCACATTGTACTGACAACAGGTGAACCACACTCTGCACTAAGCAGGAGCAGAAACTACCACTTCTATAGACTAAGGTGTCTCAGCGAGAGGATAGACCCCAAAGTCTACCTCACAGGGACAAGTGCTGCATTTAGAAGCAATCCCTCCTTATGCCAACTTTTTCAATAATATTACCCAAAACACATTGTTTTACCTTTTATCTAAAACCACAATTATTAAAGATACCTTTGGGACATTCTCTTGACATGTGGCCTTGTTCTCCACATTTGAAACAAGCCCGGTCACCACCACCACCACCACCTTTTAAAAGTTAAGGACAAGTCAATTATGACATATGCAATACAACCTAACTTCCCTGAATATTTTCAAAGGAACCCAATATGGTAAAATCTAATTAGATTCACTCATATGAAAGAACACAAAGCATTATGCTATTACTCCCCCCCCCAATCAAATTTTTCACACTCCAACTACAGTACAACTACAAATTAAACTTTATGCATACATCGTTTATGCTACAAGCAGCATGCATAACTGTAAGCAAGAGTTTGTATTGTTTCAAGTAGCTTTGCTTTATATTCCAATTGTAAATCAGAAATGAACAGAGCTATCACTTTCAGATAACTTGCATTTCCTCTTGTATTCCATTCACAAATAATTATCCCTAGATCACATGACAGGCCACTTTATAAAATGCTAATTCCCCCAACCCAAAATAAAGATAAGATAAAAGGCAATATTAAAGCTGACAATGCAAGTTAAAATTATTAACATGATTTTTTTTTAAATAAGTATACTCGTTTTTCCAAGAACCGTTTATGAGACATTCCCCGGTTGAGGACAGCCATTTTTGTTTTACATTCCGACCCCTATATAAAGCGCGTGAATCGACACACGTGCGCTCATTCATGTACCTATACACCTAGCAGTCCACAGGTTATATCACCTACAAATAGGTAAACAAAACCCTCACCTGTAAAACTATATGGGACTTTTTTTAGCAAGAAAACATGTCAACTCCTCTAAGTTGTCATTTAGATGTTTCTCAAAATAAAATTCCAACGCAAGTGAATAGAAATCCAAAAATAATCCGTCCACATATCTTCACGTATATCATCGTACCCGACGCACTCAACTGACCATATACACGTGACTAAGTACCTGACCCGAACGAGCGACAACTATCAAGGACACACACGTGTCGTTGTACATGTACGTGTAAAACTAAATGTATATTGAAGTGTTTTATTAGTTCGTATTGGACATATGTTGGGATATAGCTGACAACACATTCATCTATTACTTCAATGAAATATTGTCAGGTGAGTGCAGTGTTTATTTTCAATTTGACATTGTTATTTGCAATATCGGGGCATGTGTATCTGAGACAAGATATGCTTAGAATAATACACGTGTGTCAAGTGTCCCGTGCTTTATATAGGGGGTTGGCCAGTGAAGGTTACTAAGCAGAGCAAAAGAAAAATGGCTGCCACTTCCTTAGATACCACACTGTCATAACTAGGGGATGTCTCAGAAACAATTTTTGAAAAAAAATATTTCGTTAATATTTTTTTTAATTTCAACTGCATGTTTTTAACTTGCATTGTCAGCTTTAAGATGTTCTAAATCTACAATATATCAATTAATACGACAAGTAGAAATTTAAATGCATTTTTTCCCTAATATCTATTATATAAAAAGAAATTACCACCAGTCGGACATTCTCTTGCAAAGTGGCCTTCTTCACCACATTTATGACACCCACTAGAGCTGCCACCTCCCCCACCACCTGTAAGTAAGGCAGTATGTCTACAAAGCTCGGGTAGAAGCATGAGAATATCTAGACAAAGAATATGTGATGATACAAGAAACAGGTGAAGCAAAGAGTTTGTACAGTTATAAATTAAGGCTTTTTTCAGGACTTTTTTAGGAGCTAAAATTTCCAAATTCATGACCATATGAATTTACTACCATACAAGTGAATACTAATTATCAATGACTAAATTACCGATGCTACAAGTACAAATCCATTAGCTGTTGGTGATTATCATACAGAAGCAGTAACCATGTGCAATGAGATTATTGTTTTCAGTCTCGCTAACCACCAATTTAGTATCAATTCTTCCAAAACTTTGAAAATTAAATTTCTAAATAATATTTGGGGTACTTTTTTTCATATTGAAAAAAGCACCATCTTTTCCATGTTCATCAGAATGAGGGATATTTTGGGCTATATATTAAATTTAAAACCTTTTCCAAAACTGTTCAAACCCTGGAAGCATTAGATGTGTCACTGAAGCAGAGTAAGCACTGCAAGACTAGTATACATATATATACAAGAGGCCCAGAGGGCCTGTATCGCTCACCTGGTTTTTTGTTAGTAATTATCACAAGACTCAGACAATTAGAAAAATAAGCAAAATTGACTTCCAAAGTTCAATTTTGAATCACAACCATACAATGATGCTATTGATACCATACAAATATGCTATCCAATACATAGGTTCAGAGACAAAGTAATTTATATGAAAATAGTAGCCTAATTTACCTTTTGACCTCGCATCTATTGCCGTCTAAGGCCCCGGGGGTCAGCCCAATCATTTGTACAATTTCAAATCCCAAACCTATAAGGATGCTACCATTGCATTATAAGTGCTCTTCCATTCTTAGTTGCAGAGAAGAAGTCGTTTATATGGAAATAGCTAAATTGACCCCTTTTGACCCGCCCCTCAGGCCCCCGGGGGTCAGCCCCATCATTTGTACAATTTTGAATCCCCACCCTATAAGGATGCTACCATTGCATTATGGGTGCTATCCCATGCTTGTTTCAGAGAAAAGTCGTTTATATGGAAATAGCCAAATTGACCCTTTTGCCCCGCCCCTCAGGCCCCGTGGGGGTCAGCCCCATCATTTGTACAATTTTCAGTATAGTAGCCCATAAGCGATGCTACCAGCCAAATTTTGTTGAAATCCGACCAGCGGTTATGGAGAAGAAGTCGATTGTTGACGACGGCACGGACGGACGACGGACGCCGGACGCCACGGTATGGCATAAGCTCACCTTGGTCCTTCGGACCAGGTGAGCTAACAAGTATAGAAATTGATTAAATAAAAGTATTATTTTCAAGCTTTGTTATATCATGGAATCAATGATGTTTTGTATAATATTTGCAGTTACTGCCCTTGTAGATAGGTTTCGATTGTGATTCATGTTTGCAAGCAATGACTTATTTTTAATGATTGGGAGTTTTACGTTGTAAGGTATTGATGACACAATCGATACCCAACTGCAAGGCAAATAACTATGATAGTATGCACTACAAAAATGACGGATAACTATTCTAAATACAATTATTATACAGCTACAGGCATTGTGTACGTAAGATATCTCAAGGGATAATACATACCTCCAAAACCACCTCCACTGAAAATGTAATAAGCAATGTTGGAATAATTTTGTACATAGTAATGCAATACACACTTAATTTTGGCAAAGTTACACATATATATATACAACTAACCATATAAACTACTATATAAACTAACCAAGGCAAAAGTGAAGTATATGACAGTATAACTGACACCCAAAACATGACCATTATGACGTCACTAATGTTGACATCAACCGATCACCAAAACGGCTGTTCCATCTTGTGGATTAAATCGTCGTTGATAAACAGTTTTCCTGGTCTAGCTTAAACAATGTTAATACAGAGACCCTAAAATGAGTTGACAATGTAAATATAAGCATTAAACTACGCATTATGAAATGATTGTCTGCAAAGTTCTGGCATCTTTATAGATCATAGATACCATAGGAAGATAGTTTGATACGTATACTCAATAAAGAATATCGGTGAATACTTTTATGAACCTAAACAGAAAAGACATTGATTTGGATTAACACATCTTGTGCACAGTAAACAATGACAACCATAACATGATATACAATTTAGTAACAAATCAATTAAAAAATCTAGGGCATTTCTAAATTTTGCTTCCAAATAATTATATAATACATGCAACTGGGACAGAAATTGCTACATACCGTGGCGGCCGATCAGAACCAAAACCTGAAAGACATTATAACTCTATTTTAACATAACCTCACAAACAGAGAAATTGAATTGATGATTTTGAAAGTACAAATAAGTCAAGTTTTTTACCCAGTATACAAGGCATAGGATTTCAATTACCAACAGCATGCCATGTTTCTGAGCAGAAATTTAATGAAAGTTTCTTCCATCTGAATGCAAAATTAGCAGAAATAATTTGAATGCAAAGCATTACACAAAATCCAACTTACCACCACCACCACCGCCTCCACCACGGCCAAAACCACCACCTTTTCCGTTTGTCATTCCATTGGAATCTCCATCTGCACAGGGAAAAAAACAAACAAAAAATTAAGATAATTAAGGGAGGTAAGTTTCCTTCGTTATTTGTAATATTATATGCCATATATGCCATGCACCAAAACATGGCAACGCTTCCAGATTGAAGCAATTATACCCAGCAAAATGTTGTCATGGTTATATATTTGTAATTATAATCAATATGAAAGTCATTCATAGTCTTTTTATTCTACTTAAAATGTACTAACCTCCATTTTGTGCTTTGGAACCGAATCCACCACCTTTACTACCGAATCCACCGCTATTGCCACCACTTCCAAAGCCACCACCTTTACTACCGAATCCTCCGCTGTTGCCACCACTTCCGAAGCCGCCACTGTTCCCTCCACTGCCAAAGCCACCATTGCTTTTTGATTCTCCGAAGCCTGGCTTGGAGACGGACATGTTTGAGAATCCTCCCGATAACCCACTGTCCCCATTGCTGGTGCCATTTACCTCCGTTGAGAAGCCAGCCCGCAACACACCTCTTCCTAAACCCTTGGTCACTCCTGGGAAAAGACAGCATAACAGAATTATCAACCACCACTCATTGGTCGAGATGTCAGCATAAAATTAGCGATCATCGTCAAAATGAAAGCTTAGTTCTATAAGAATGTCTATTCAAAATTGGATTCTTCATTCCTGACTACCTCGGATTAAAACTCAAAACAAAAGTTATTTATTAACTACAGGTTCTAAGCAAGAAAAATCACACATATTGGTTTTTATGTTATTAACCTATAGCCAGTTGTCTGGATGTACAATCAGTACCTTTGATAACAAGGACATAGTCATTCAGATCCCCCGCCAATGGAGATATCAAAGCTGAAGTAAGTTTGATTGTGGAGACTTATGTGTATGAAAAAAAAAAAACAGGAAAAGGGAAG
Organism: Argopecten irradians irradians; assembly: GCA_004382745.1. Taxonomy (NCBI): domain Eukaryota; kingdom Metazoa; phylum Mollusca; class Bivalvia; order Pectinida; family Pectinidae; genus Argopecten; species Argopecten irradians. The sequence continues at coordinate 630,602 of SAYR01052707.1, read as the reverse complement.
TTGAGCTAAAGAAAGATGGAGTATAATTCAAGTAGAGCGGGGCTGCAATTGTTGAATCAGGTATACAGCCTTGACATTTATATTAGACTATATACACAAAGATGGGTGGAGTTTTGCAAAGTGACATTTACCATTTACCATGATATTTTCAGCAATGTTTCCATGGTAACGGAAAAAGTGCAAAAAATGAAAACCTAAAAATAGCAAAAGGTACTTCGTTGGGCGGGGGATAATGAAGCAATTATTTAGTGAGAAAGCAAGACTCTAGAGCAACGCATTAGACTAAAGACTAATACCGTGCAAATATGGGTAAATTTCCAATAGATTGGGAATGGTCTCATTACAGTATTTATTGGATAGAACTTAAAGTTGTATTTTTGGTAATTTTCACCATCACAAACTGTCATAAAAGATACATTGTGTGAATATGGATGCTTATAAATGATGGTTCAAATCCATAAAAGCATTAAAAATCAATATTTAAATCTAATTGTTTTAAAACTCTGCGAATACAAATTTTACAAAAGTTGGTAAATATGGAAAGTTCAAAACTTTGAGAGGCGGAGAAAAATATGTAAAACACTTTAAATACTTTTTCTATGCCAAAAATACAGCAAGTCACAGACCATACAAGTTTAAACAATAAACATCTTTGTCCTAACATCACAATTCATTTCATTTTCAACATGTTATCAATCAAGTCTTCTTTCTTAATTAATCAATTAGGGACATACCTGTAGATCCTGCGTCTCCAAAGCTGAAATCAAATTACTTAGACTTAAAATTCATACAAAGATAAATTGAAACATTTACTGAAATAATAGACTACCTTGCCATAACAGAAAGATATAAAGTATAATGATCCACGATTCCCCCCCTCCCCCCTAAAAACTTTTTCAGATTTCAAATAAATTACCAGCTAAAAAATAAGGACATGAAACAGGTGCTTGCCATAAAAATTAAAATTATGAAAAATGAATAAATTATATGTATCGGGGCTGGAGAAATGTACTTGTCCGCTCGTCAAGACCAGTGGATTTGGCCATCGGACGAGTGAATGTTGACAGACGGTTTATCCTTGGGACGAGTAAAAACTTCTGATATCAACTATGAGCTAGACCTTAATTATAATACAATAAGTGTCTCATCGACATTCCTCGCTAAATTCATATAAGCCTGACTTTCGTAAAGGTTTCTTAGAAATACGACAAAACAATGATAAGCTTTCGCTTTCTGCATCATTCTTGGAAATCCCAGACTTCCATTATCGACTACACCGGAAAGTAAGTTAAAATATTGACCTTTTATATATATATAATTACAAGATGTCTTTTTTACATTTCAATAAAAAGTTATTTTGTAATTAAAATTCTATATTGGTCTTCTTCTAAAACTGTCTGTTAGTCATGTTATCCCGAATCAGTATCAATACAATTCTGACATCAACTGAATACATCTAAACAGTACATGATAACATATTATATAGTCACGTTCTTGTATTTATTTCTCTGACAAATATCGTGGGCAAGTGAAAATGTCATTCAGACAAGTAGATTTTATTTTGGGCAAGTGAAAATGTCATTCAGACAAGTAGATTTTAATTGAAGTACTTGGCCGACGGACAGGTATATTTCAAAGTTATTCCACGCACCTGTGTATCCAATGCAACTACAACAAGTCACATCAATAACACACTGCTGGAAAGGTCAATAAGAAAACATTTAGTCTTTCAGCAGTATTGTCAGTGTCGCATTCAAAGCTAATTTTATATATTTTTATATTTGTGTTCTATTCATTAGATTAAACAGCAATTTCTACTATGCTATCCTAAAGCAGCTCAGTAAAAAAAAAAATGTTCACATCAGTAACGTGTACTTACCCTCCTTTACCAAATCCTCTGCCTCTACCCTGTAAAACAAAATAATTTTGATTATGACAAGCTCAAATCTACCACACACTACCAGAGTCAACTATTCCAGTAATAGTAAGTGGTATTGTTACAGTGCACACCTACCCTTCTGGCAGCCATCTTCTGCTGAGTAACAAGAGGAAATGACGGCATGCCTAGAGACTCTTTATCAACATGCAGTTATTTTTAGCTCACTCGGAAGGTCACAAAATTCCCCATATCAAGGGAAGCAACTCTTATTAATATTAAAGCAACATATTCCTAACATGCCAATTCTTTAAATATATCTTCCCTTCTTAAAATATATTTTAATGTCATTATCATTTTTTCAATAGTCACATATACAATTATTATATTTCTAATAAAACTACATTACATATATATTCATTGATTAATTTCCATCTTTTTCTTTATTCTCCATTATGAGAATGTTTTAAAAATCAAGAAATTGTATTACTACATTATATCAGAAACATATAATTTATCTTTCTGATTATATCGTCATCATGCACATTACTTTTTTTTTTAGGTACACTTGGGACCGAATAAAGGCCCGTTCCCCTAGAGAAATTTGGCTATATTTTCCAAATTATATAAATTGTTTTCCCCAAATTCTCTAAAAACTCTCAAAAATATACTTGTTTCAAAAAAGATGGAATGCAGTGTTTCCCCAATTCAAAAAGTTCAGGCCTCTGAAATTATGGAGTAAGAAAATCAGTCAACCGACTTAATTTAAAAGGGTTGGGCATAAATTGCTTTTTCAAGGAATTGGCAAAATTTTGGTGAGATTTCCGTCGGACACATAATCACTTACAAATAGTGCCTTATGATTATGATTAATGTGGTGATATTCTAATATTGGGGGTGATTAATTAATAGGTTCAGTGTATCACAAATCCCTAATAAACATGCAATCTCGTTTCAACGTTTTTACAGTATAATTCAGACACATTTCAGAGTCTGGAATTTTCAACATCCATTTTATTCAAGGTCTCTTTTGGTTCAAACATTCAAATTTTTCATTCTTTCATGTAAAAATTACTCGTTTCGAAAAACACAGGTTACAGTTTTGAGAACATTATTGTGTTGCTAGGCCTAGGCCTATAGTACAGCATTTTTTCAGCACGAGATGGAAAATGTCAGAAAAAAACTCCCAAAATTTATTTGGCTAAAATAAAACTTTTTTAATTTTTTCCTAAGATTGACAAAGTCTACAAATATCCCAAGGTTTGTTTTTAAAAGCCTAATAAATTGGTTAAGTTAAAAGCGCACATTGTTATGATGCTGTTAGGGAGAAGAACAAAAAAATCCAGAATCCCAAACTTCTCCATCGAAACACGTGCCTTTGACTGAACTACGCTTTCACAATTTAAATTTTGAATGAGTTGGGCCTGCGATATTGCCATAATCTCATTCAAAACTGATTGCATTTCTGCGGTTTTCTTATTATGACTGTGTTTACTGAGTGACGGAAATGTTTGCATTTGCGATTTTTTGTCTGGCTGTCCCTGTTTACAATGGCCGACTGGGAGTTACGGTCCACTAACTTTCTCCGGCCAAAACTGAAAGTAGGTCACTGACCCAAGTCCGATTAACTCGACACATTATCACTTACTTCAGTGGACGGCTCATCATCCCAGTCACCCATGATCTTCTTTTAAAAGTGCCACTAAAATTCTTCAATAAAACCGTTTGACAAGCAACCTCGTGTTATGCCAGCTGTGCACGTGGTCACAGAATATTCACCAAAATGACCGAGCGAACAGCAAAGTACAGAAATATCACAGAGTTTCCATGAATCTATGATGTCGTCAACAAATAATTATTTGCCAACTGTATTCTGTAACCCCTCTCAGCGCTTGTCACCGCTACGAATCCGCGTGTCACTGACGGAGACTTCGCGTTTTCTGTCAAACGCCTCGTGTGTTTCCCGCCACAATGGAGGTTATTTTGGCAGCTGTATACAGTTTCAGCGCATGTCAATGACGTCACTATCGTGGCGCCATCTACTGGCGGTTGCACGAAAAAGCACCTATTTTGAACACAGCGCGGCAACAATGAAGTTAACCGCGTTTTAACATAACATAACACGATATGTAACAACCATTGACACGTCTATAGTATCTGTTCTGATTGAAAAACAATTTTATACAGAAAAAAGCGAAAAAAATAAGGAGGTTAGGTTCGATTTGAAAGTTGTGTCAACGTAACAATTAATTAATTGCCGTTCATTTTTCCACCACAGGCGTTTGACTCTATAGACTTTTTTCTCAATCTCTCTCTTTATATACACGTAATACTGTGTCGATACAGTATATTACATATAGAGAGAAAAATGTTTAAAAAGAGCCAAACGCCAGTGACACAACATTGGTATAATAACTATTGATTCCACCAAGAATTTATCAATCCTTGATTCCACATTATTAAAATTTTCCCAGTAAATTATAATTGAAATTTAGACTAACACAATTTAGGTTTTTAATCTGTCGTAGTTCAGTTCTAACACAAGCTATAGTTGATACCAGAGATTTAGATAGTATAATTTTATTTTTACGTATACTTTCTAAGATCTCATATATATTTCCGTGAACAAGAAATCGATTGCAGTGGCGTAGCGCCCGTGCATGCTTGCATGCCGTCGAGCATGCAAAAAATAATCTGACTAACATTTTTGTACAGTTAGAAAAAAGTACAACATTTGTATACACGTAACGCTGTAGAATATAAACGACGTATATGCCTAACATAACTTTGTGCACATTTGAAAGACTTAATGTATTGACCATCAAGGACATTTATTAGAATAGTCAATATATATATTTCCTGTTACCAAGTTGTTAAATGTGGTTATCTTTGAATCATGTAGAAGAAAATATTAGATCCCTCCAGCAAATGAGGATTTTGAATCGGCAAACACTTACGATCACCAAAATAAACAACATCGCATGAAAATTAGAAATATTAAAAACAAATAATAAAAACAAATAATTATGTTAAATGGTAGCAAAACATCTCAAAAATAGCACTAACAACATGTTTTTTCGCCTTAGTAATGAAGGTGGGTTTTTTTTTCATTTTGGTTCACTTCCAGCCCGTTAAAACGCGTATTAACCAATGATTTCCGTGGTACGAAATAGTTGGCTTTGTTTTTTGTCGAATATGAAGTTCAGGTTGTGGATTTAGAAAATATTTTTTTATGTTGATTTTTAGAAAAAAAAAAATATCTAAATAGACCAGAATAGGTAGAAATCTTGTCATAAATAAAATGTTTCATTTTTATAGACGTGTTCGGGGCTTAAAGGGCCACTAGCCACTTGCTTTACAATAAATGAATGTTCCTTATAAACAATGATAGGAGTCAATCAGAGAGCTTTTATCAAATTAGAGACGACAGACAAAAAATGGCCGAGATCGGTGATAATCTGTGCTGCATGACAATAAATGGAGTGTGGGGATCGCTAAGGGATACCAATGTGCAATTTTTATAAGTAAGTGAGTTTATATTGAGGATCTGCACTTCAGGGATGCATTCGTTGAATGGATGGCGATTTTATTCGGGACCTGGGGATGTAGTGTGTACTTTTCCGACTAACGATTTTCACACGAATCCTCGTAATTAAACTTTCGATATGAAATGAAATTCGCACATGCTCCCATCATATCATATACCATAGTGACCAGTAAGGAATTGTCTTCAATGTACACTAAAAATATTCAGATCGAATGATTTTTGTGGTGTTCAGAGCATTTTAAAATTAATTACCCCATTTTCTGGAAATGGGATACAGGGCTAAGTAAACAACCTTTCAGTATTTTTTTTTTTTTGCGCGTCGTAAACCTGTGCCCAAAGACACCCTTGGTTTCACAACTCTCGTGTTACGTCGAGATTATGTTCGGAAGAGTTTGGAATGATTCGGCATCTTTCGAGCCTATTTTTCACGTGTACACGTTAAAAAGATTTTTTACTTTTATAATTAAAAATACTTCCAGTGCGGCAACTATACTAGAAGTTACGGTGGCTGGGAGCGGACATGAAATAAATAAAATTATTGCGTGCGAACGCAAAAGTATTGCGTGCGAACGCAAAAGTATTGCGTGTGAACGCAATATTATTGCGTGTGATCACACGCAATAATTATTGCGTGCGAACGAAATAGTATTGCGTGTGAACGCAATAATTATTGTGTGTGAACGTTATGATATTCGCACGCAATACTTTTACGTTCACACGCAATAATTATTTCGTTCGCACACAATACTATTACGTTCACACGCAATAATTATTTCGTTCGCACGCAATACTTTTGCGTTCACACGCAATAATTATTTCGTTCGCACGCAATAATTATTTCGTTCACACGCAATACTTTTGCGTTCACACGCAATACTATTTCGTTCACACGCAATACTATTTCGTTCACACGCAATATTTTTTTTTTATTTCATGTCCGCTCCCAGCCACCGTAATACGTGGTAAAATTAGAAAATTTAAAACTCAGACTTTAGTCCAATGCTCACATCCAAATAGAGCTTACGGAATAACGACTTTCCTGTACAGCTGTACCTTAGCATTCATGGATGTTGACTTCGCATTTACTACCATTTTCGCACGCTTTAGCGATTCGTTCGCTATTGCTCATCATATTGTATACCAATAACGCCGATATATATGTGTTTGCGATAAGGACACTTGGATCGGGTTGGTTCCTATAGACCAGCAGAAAGAAGGTTTTCTTGGAATAAATTTGTATATAACAATGATGGAACACATTGAAATGTTGAATCTGTATCGCCATGTTATACTGTATGCTTGACAGATGATCAGCATATTTTGTAGAGTAGGTGGTGTTATAGCAGTCAGGGCGACATCGTCAGCGAGAGTTGGATTATCAGTTTGGATCGACATGACTCTTGCAACACAATTACCTTTTTCAGAACGAATAGTAGGTTGTCGATGAAAACTTGGTAGAAAAAACTAGACAACACCACCTAAGGCCTTTTTATTACTTGTAAGCATTGACAAATAGTAGCCTTTTGAACTGTCATTATATACGTCAACAATGAATAGATGGGACCGATAACTGCTCCTTGGTGAACTCCCAGATCTACCGAGGTTGTCAACGTTGGTATAAATATCTAAGTACTAAGACCTGTTAAAATTATATATATATATCACTTCTTGGGTATACTTGAACATAACTCAGTCGATAAAAAGCATGTTTGCATCAGGCCTAACCTTACAAATTACTGTTGACTCGTGGATTGTTATGTTGCTTTATGATAAAATATGCAAAAATTGTTCATTTCTTACCACGTCATGATGTAGCATGTACAAGAAGCGTTTGTTTGATACAGAAGCTTACACACCGATTCCTTGGCATACGAGTGGCGGTTGTAGTTCGCTAAATCTGTCTATATCATTTGGCTCTTTTTTGCCAAATATATAGTCTATATATTAGCTAAAAAAATAATTAGAGGTAGGTTTAGCGACTAAATTATATCATGCAAATATGGCGTATATGGTTTAATTTTTTGGATAAAAAGTGAAATAAGGAAAGAGCAATACTCTATCCCGCAAACGTTTAAAAGAAAAAATAAATTCAAAATCAAAATACATTTCTATTCTTAGTAGATTTTTTATACGGGGATTTTAAGAAATGACCCATACGGCGGCCATTTTAAAAATGTGCCTTTTTGCGATTTAAGTAGAGCCAAAGTTTTTCTATTTGATCACTTTGCCAGTATATTTAGCTTTTTCGAGCTCATTTTTGCTTAAAGGGACAATTCACTCAGGCTAATTCTTTTACATAACTAAGGAGCAAAATATAGCATTAATGTATTGTTCTACATTTCTTATGAAACATGTAACGTAAAACATTGACAAATTCCACGACATTGTTAAGTATTTTAATTAATATCGTTGAAATATCAAATGGTTGATCAATACGATTAAGCAAGTTCAATATGGACGCTGTACCCATACCCGAGCCAAAGTCACGCACGTTAAACAAATAAACTACATAACCACTGAGAAGGTGATAAAATGATTTTTAGGCAAGACAATTCACCTAATAAGGTAAACACACTACGTATATACTGTCATAGCGATTATAGCAGTTCTAGACAAAAGTTGCATTCCTCTACGAGCAAGGGACAGGGTTCGACATACAAGAAGTTCGACCACAATGTGTAATGGCGGATAGCGAGCGTGTCTGAACATCTTCACACATGTCACAACCATGGGCTTTTCAGGCATATCACAGTAAAACCGACTGATCTAATTTTCATTAGAACTGGGTTTTTTCCGGTATATATAACAAATTTTAATGTTCTCTTAGACTGCATTGTCCCTTTAAAATCTTTACTAGGTTTGGAGTAATTAAAAAAAATAGCCATTAATGTATGAAATGATACAATTTTGCCACTTTATTTTTTACATTTAATGGCAATTTGAGCACTTTTATTTTTTAATCTGAAATATTCAAAAATAACAAATATGTATATGGCGCCAAAAAAAAGTAAGCACACGGAACCCCCCCCCCCCCATTTTTCTGCCTGATATAGAAAGAGCAACATGTTCCCTACTGATATACAATATACTTCCTAAAGTTTAATACTAGAACTTTTTCTATAAAGGGTTAAAGATGCTCCACCGCTGACAAATTGTATTTTTTCACTATTAAAACAGGAGCAGACGATTTAGTATTTTTCTTCAGTTACAAAAGTTACGTACTTTACACCATTACCACCATTGAAAAGTTTGAGCTTCTAATTTTAATTCAAGTTAAAAATATGAAAAATAATTAATTGCATCCCGAAAAAAATCCATGACACTATATCCTATATGGAATGAAATACTGATTGCGCATGCACCAAATGCAAAATAAATTGTTTTATATTATTTTTGTGTTAATTAGACTATTATATACACGATTAAACACCAATTATTGATCAAATGATGAATATCATTTATACTCTGTCGGCGGTGGATGCATTTTGTAGCGCAAAATTAAGAGGTAGGGGTAGCATATGTCGTTATTCTGAGAAAAAATTGGAGCCTTATTAATCATAACTGCTATATTTTTAAAGAAGACCACTGGAAAATAAATTCTGCAAACATCTTTGCATACCAAACACCTCATTAGGAAATTATGGCTTTAATCTCTCATGTATGTGGTCAAAACGGCAAAATCCACATAAAATCCAAGATTTTGTCAATTAGGTATCTTTGAGTGACAATAGCTCAAAAACAAGCACATGGACATATGTTTTTTTCTTTATTTCTTTCTATGGTATTAGAACTCCAAAAATCTATATGAGAAAAATATTCAATGCCAGAAAATTTTGACTTCTCAGTAACGGTAAGTTAATAACTTTTGCTATTCTACAAAATTATCGATATCGTTTTACATTCCCATTTCAAAAATTAAAAAGCCGCTTCGGAAAGGTTGTGGGCCTTTAAAAACCAAAATCCGAAAATCTCAATTGTTGTGTATGTGTTTTTTTTTTCTTTCTCGTTTTTAAGCATTGGCGGGGCTTTGCCTTTTCCTTCCATTGTATGTTATATGCATGTTGTGTACGATTGGCGTGAACCTTTCAAATTTTAATATTGAGGATGTGACCGATTTTCATTGTCATTTATTTATCTATGTACACTACATGTGTATCTGCTGTCATGAAGAACTGGTAATTGACACTGGGGAGGGGGTTACACTGATAACAGGGCATGTGACTGACCTCTGAGGTGAACGAGATCACGGGAGTTAATATATTGTAGCCCAAAAGACTTTTTATACAGAAAATGTTGTCGTCTTTAGAAAGGTATAGTAGGCCGGGTACGTATATTCGTTCTAGACTGACCTCTGAGGTGAACGAGGTCACGGGAGCTGTCCTGTGTCTGGGGTGATCTCAGGGACAACTATGAGTTATAGGGGAAGGGGGATGGAGGTCAAGTAGTCCCCAGGGGATGTATGCCTGGAACTGTGGAGGAGTACAGATCTGTTAAAGGGCTGTCCACTGTACATATTACACCCGTAACGCTACAGGAATGGGGTAACAATATCTGCTTCCAAGGGGAGATAACTCACACAAAGTTTTAAATATATAATGAGGTAACAATATCTCTACTCCCCAGGGGAGACAACTCACACAAAGTATATAATGAGGTAACAATATCTGCTCCCCAGGGGAGATAACTCACACAAAGTAGATAATGAGGTAACAATTTCTACTCCCCAGGGGAGATAACTCACACATTTCCTCCCCTGTTCAATGTTAGCAGAATCTTTATTAGGTGCAGCAAATACTGATTTTTAACAAGAGGCTCAGAGGGCCTGTATAGCTAACCTGGTTTGTAATGCTGACTAACATTTTGAAAACAGATTCATTTCTTTTCTAATGGAATTTAAAGATTTGCCTCCAATTTCCCAATTGGGTTCCACTCTTTCTGCTCAAGGCGGTCAGAGCAAAAATTGATACAAATTATTCCCCTTTCCTGAAGGATGTTTCTGGCCAAATTTGGTCACAATCCTTGCAGAACTCTACGACTAGTAGTGGTTTACATGTAAAGGAAATTTTAACGGACAGATGGACGATGGACGCCGAATTTGACACAAACTCACGAGCCCTTTGGGCCAGGTGAGTTAAAAACCGAATAGGCAACTGTAAATCTACATCTCTTAGATTAATATGAATTTCAATTCAATTTAAATCCACAAATGTTAATCTTCACAAAGTGTGAAATCGAAATCACGAAATTTAGTAGTCATGAAAGACAGTTGGTTAACAGCATTCAGTAAATAATGTTTTGTTTAACACAAATTTTAATTTGACTTTGTTTCTTCTTGCAGTGTCCAGATTTTGTTTGTCTTATGAAAATTCATCTATAAATGAATGCAGATACAACTAGACATAAATAACCAAAACTTCAAATATATTTGTTAGTTAAACTTTTTATTCTTCACAGGTGAATGTTCCTTTGGTGATTTCTGAAAAAATGATGGTAACAATACAAACAATGTCACACCTCTAAACTCAAATAGCTGCCTTATCATATCATTTAGTGGTCGAACGTAACAGGCATCAATACTAATGGAATGAATAAGTTCTTTGATAGAGGTAGAGTTAAAGTCATGACCACTTTCTTCAAGCGATAAAGGATTCTTATAGTTTATCAAGCAAGGCACCGTTCAGTATACAATGCGTCTGATATTTCATCCAGATTATAAAATCATCAGTAATGATAATAATTTGTAATTTCTACTGTGCTTTCTCCTGTGCCTTCCTTTCAAGAAGGAAGGCACAGAATAAATGACAAATTTCTATCATCACTGATGATTTTATGATTTTACACCTAAAACCTTTACACGAGAAAAATAAATCAAAGTCAAACTTATGTTATTAACCAGAAATTTTCTACTGTTTCTTTTTGAGCTGGGTATATGGTGACTGTTGAGTGTTGGTTGTCTCGGAGTCTTTACACTGGAACTGTCGCACATGGAAATAGATGAGGAAGAGAAGGAAATGAGAACAGGAGTAAATGGAAACCAGAACCGGGAACAGATCCGGAAGATTGGACGGGGGTGTAGCAAACACAGACAGTGCTGTCAGGGATATCACTCCAAACATCGACCAGTAAAACTGAAAAACAAAAATATACAACATTTAAGTATTCATGTCACTATTTTTTAACTTCATCGGAGTATGAAAGAAATTTTGTGTGCAAACAGTGAGAATCTGCTAGAATCTGCAACTCATAAAAGTTTGCAAACAAAATTAACAAAATGCTTATAATCAAATTTTTAGACTACTTGATGATATAAAATATGTTTAAAAGTACAATTCCAATGTATTATTTTTTCTAAATCAATACGCAAACGTGTCTATTATGACGACATGATAATGTCGGGTTTTCGTGCCATTCTCAGATTTTGTTTTCATAGTACATGTATATGAAGAAAAAGAATCTGACAATCAGGAAGTCGGATTTAGTATGAAAACAAGTAAAAATTAATTATATCACTCTGAACGTCGACTAGTAAAAACAAACTCATTTAATCAGGTACTTTGGAAGTCAGATTCACCATTTTAACAACCTTAAATAGGGGGTTTTACTATCTGCTCCTGTTCAATTTGTCAAGTCGTTAAAAGAAGCCAACTGTTCACTTACAGAGGTGGACCACAGTTTGACATAAGCTCACCATTGTACTAAAGATATTGTGAGTTGGTGAATAGGACTAAGCTTAGTGATGTACTAGGTGATAATTGGAAATTTTCGAAAGAATGTTAGTAAAACTCACAGTGAACTTCTGTAGACGGCGTTGTAGTTTATATTCATCACTAGGTATCGCAAACACGGGAGTCGTACTGCGGCTGATAATGGTATACAGCATGGTAGTGGAAATGTATGGGATCAGTAATCCATCCTTCATCAGAAGAGGTAACATACTGGACAGAAAAAGAAGCTACTGTAAATGTACAAGAGGTCCAAAGGGCCTAAATAGTCATCTGACAATCATTTGAAGTTTTGCAAATGTTACCTTATATTGTATGCAAATTTCGTAAATAAACATAAATGAACATTTTTTATACTCTGTCTGTAATGCTTATATCTAAACAAGAATGATATAGTGGTTTTATAGACAAAGGGAGATAATTTTCAAGTTATCGGTTCAAATTACTTAGAAGTTGTTATTTGTTTTTTATATATTTCACAAAAGTGACTTGAAGAGCTTCATGCTACAGGCCTAATATCTGAATACTTTAGGCTTTTAACTTTTTCAGAAAAGATTTTTCACCAATTTGAATTCTGTGACGTTGAAAGATGAAATACTACATGCCTAATATCAGGTATCCAAGGCCACTAGTTATTGATAGACAAGTAATTAAAAAAAAGGTCTATTTGACCCCTTTGGCCTTGAATGAAGGTCACTATATATAATATATTTCAACCAACGTGGTAGTCTTTCGCCAAAGCATGCTATAGATCCAATATCTGATCTCTAGACCACTTATTGACAAAAAATCTTTTATAAAATTTTAGTCTACTGCGTATTTGACCCATGTGACCTTGAATGAAAATCAAGATCAATCATTTGAAAAACTTGGTAGCCCTTCATTCAAGCATGCTACAGGCGACACAGAGCGCATGGCAGATGGAGCATAAAGACAATAAGTCATTCTAATACTGGACACAACAAATCACAGTTATCCTAATTCAGTACTGTGTGTATTTCTTGTTTAAGATTAGATTTTACAATAATGACATGACTTACTTTTGATTAGAGTTCATACAATAATGACTTACCTGAATGTTGCTATTATGGTGAACCAGAGATTCCAGAAAGGTAGTTGAACAGAAAACAGGTTTACAATTCTGCAACAATGACAGATATGACCCCTTGATAAACTTGTAAATTTGTATGCATGAAATTAGGTTTTTTACTCAACCATGAAATGAAGAAAAAGACATCAATTTTGAATTTCAAATTAAATTGTTACCGGGTAACAGTTTTTAGAAAAGTTAATTTCACTTACACAATAACAATAAGAATGCTCTTCTCATGAACTTGGAATGAAAACAGGAAAAATATCAAGGAACAATTTATCTGCAAAACAAAAATGTAAAACACAGCATGAATATCTTCATTAATTTAACTTTTCCCCATTATGAATTTTATACTAATAACGAGTATTTGTATTAACATTTTACATATTACTTGGTCCTTAATGGGTCGTTGCTGAGTTCCTGGGGCGATAAAAAGTCAAGTGACCATTAGGGTCTCTGGTCCTCTTGATTATCTTTACACGTCAGCAAATAACCTAAATATACATTTGGAATTCATCAATAAGATTTAGCATAAAATGTACCTGGTACAGTTTGTAAATTGCATGCCATCTATACTATTGTAATGTATTTATTATTGACCGATCGCCAGGTGTAATATAGCCACGCCTCGTGCTTACAAACGCATGTATTTCTATTCAATGTCGGAGCAAACATTGTAGCACACACAATACAAAATGCAAAGTCACATGTGGTTTGATTGACAGCTGGCGATCCGTCAATTGTTATAGTTCCTAAGGAGGAGGAGTCAACATCACATTAAGAATGGACACCTACCGGTATCCCTGACAGGCTAATTATAATCTGTTATAGATATTATTTGCAACATCATTATTTATATATACAGTCAAACCTGTCTATAAAGACCACTCCCAGGACCAAGAAAAATTACCTTAAAAGCCAAGTGGTCTTTATACACAGGTTAAAATTTGTTAAAATGGATAATTTAGGACCATGAGACAGTGGTCTTACTTAACAGGTGGTCTTTATACAGAGGTGGTCATTAAGGCAGGTTCAATGTATATATATGTGTACATAAATGTTAATGTTTGTTACTATACACTATCACACTTACTAATGAATATTTAAATCTCAGAAAACTTGGTTTAAAAAGGAGATTCAGTGAGGATGGAAGACACAGCACCAGTGTGGAGATCAAACTGAAATAAAAAATAATATCAACAATATCAACTTATTACAGTGTACATGTTATGGGCATAGATCTCATCGGTTAATGAGGTTGTTTGTCTTCATGTAAAAATACTCATAGCTTCTCATTATTTGAAAGAATGCATTTATGTTTTAAGATATTGGACTGTCATTATGTTAATTGAGAAAAGTTATCTCCATTTCTGTCAGGGAGGAATTGAGATACATTTGTATATTACATCCTAAAGCGTTTTGGCTATTAAGAAAAAGTCATTTGTATGATATAGACAAACTAATTTTTTGTTTCTTTTGCACCTAAACCCTTTCGGGATCTGCCCCAGGAATTGAACAAAAATCAAGTTTCATTTAAAATTGAAACTGGAGGACGATTAACTTCTGTATTGATCTCACATATTCTTTTAAGTTTCACAAAAAAAACACCCCAAAACAAAACCAAAACCCGTTTGTGTGACATTAAGTTAAGAATAACTTCACCAATGTCCGTTTTATGATTGTGTTGATTTACTGACAGTTAAATCCTCTGGGCCCACATGGACATCAGTGGTTCAACATAAGGCTTACCAAAGCAGAACAAGCTGGTCTCTGTTCAACATGTCTTTGAGTTTCACTAGGACAGATAAACTGCACCAGACGTTTGCCACCTTGTCCTGTAATCAAAACCGTGTAAATTGGAATCAATCAATTACATGTTTAATACTGAAAATCATTTATAGATCACTTATATTTCATTTTGATATCAGAAACCTTTAAGCATGCTGATTTTCATGGCTTCTGCTGCAGAATTAATTATAAATTCACAAATCAAATGCTCACATTTACGAGGAATTGAATACACATAATCTTTCAGGTAAATCAGCAAAATATACGATATGCTTTTCCTATATATTTTCTGCCTTACATTGCTTATGCCAGATATATATATATATATATATGTCAGTACTCCAACTGATTTTTTAAAAATGTTATTGATTTCAACTCAGTTCAAACTTGTCCATCAATATTTATTTGATTTTGTTCAAACTAACTGAAGGTTTACCGTATCATTGAAATTTGGTACTGAAAGCCTTTACATTTGACATCTTTGTAAGAAAATTTCACTTTCCTATCTCATATTGCTTGGATCTTGATTCATCTTACTGAAATAAAAACAAATCCTTCTACTAACCAATAAGTAACTGAACTTTAGACAAATCATAACTATAACTACCTCATATAGGCCGCGAGCAAAGGGAAAAAGTCGGTGAAGTACTTGGAGAGCAGAATCTTTGGTTGTAAGAAATGGTGCCCAGCAGACAGCAAATGTAGCAAGTACTGTGATTCCTATCTTAATTAGCCGCAGAAACCTGGAATTAAATCATCAGATTAGCTTTACATGTATATACTTCTGTTATTCATAATACCTGTAAATATATCCGATATTTAGGCAGACAGATCGATATGCCGACTACTGCCAAATTTGGGCTTCTTTCAAAGGTGTATATAATTCATTATAACAAATCACTTTCAATGGGCTAGATGCAAGCACGCCAAGGGTCTGATCTGAGAAAACCCGCAGGATAGGGCAGCTAACTAATGACATGTATGTTACTTATGTTGACTTACCCATTCTGGTCCTTCCTCCAAATACAGAGCCCCAGAAGGTAGAAGAAGAATGGAAAGGCGTGGTATAACTCCATCTGTTTATAGTTCAGTGCCAGCACAAAGAAAACCGATCCCCAGAGTTCACGACCTTTACCGATCAACCAGACAGCCAGTAGGACAAAGCCA
The DNA here is from genome assembly GCA_004382745.1 of Argopecten irradians irradians. Lineage (NCBI taxonomy): Eukaryota > Metazoa > Mollusca > Bivalvia > Pectinida > Pectinidae > Argopecten > Argopecten irradians. The sequence goes on along the minus strand of SAYR01052707.1, from coordinate 614,409 downwards.
AGGCTAATACAGTTATATCTGTATTGTAGGTTAAGGTCAGTATAGGGTCAAGGACAAATCAAGGTTATCTCTTAAACATTGACCTTTAACCAAGCTCATCAAATGTTAACTTGGATAAAGGTTAATGTGTAGGGTAACACTCACACACGTCAGATCTTCATTATGGTAACACAGACCTACACTCACACACCTCAGATCTTCACCATGGTAAAACAGACCTACACTCACACACCTCCGATCTTCACCATGGTAATACAGGCCTACACTCACACACCTTAGATCTTCACCATGGTAACACAGGCCTACACACAGGCCAACAATTCACACACTTCGGATCTTCACCATGGTAACACAGACCTATATTTACACACCTCAGATCTTCATCATGGTAACACAGACCTACACTCATACACCTCAGATCTTCATCCTGGTAACACAGACCTTCACTCACACACCTCAGATATTCACTATGGTAACACAGACCTTCACTCATACATCTCAGATCTTCACCATGGTAACACAGACCTACACTCACACATCTCAGATCTTCATCATGGTTACACAGACCTACACTCACACATCTCAGATCTTCACCATGGTAACACAGACCTACACTCATACACCTGAGATCTTCACCATGGTAACACAGGTCAGCACTCACACACCTCAGATCTTCACCATGGTAACACAGACCTACACTCACACACCCCAGATCTTCACCATGGTAACACAGACCTACACCAACACACCTCAGATCTTCACCATGGTAACATAGACCTACACCCACACATCTCAGATCTTCACCATGGTAACACTGGCCTACACACTAAGATCTTCACTATGGTAGGCCTCTGTAGCCAGATTTTTTCCTGAAAAAGAATCTATTCTAAAAAAGGATACTGGAAGTGTCCATGGTCAATGAGGATGAGTCCAGGAGACAGTAGAACCAGGGCACTGCTCTTTATCTGTGAACACAGTCATAGATTAGTTCACACTAGTACAATGATAATAATCTGTGAACACATCATTTACTTGGGATCAACATGGGTTCATTATTCCGTCTTTGCATATTACAGATTTACTTCCCTTGCGGGTAAGTATCGATGGTTACGTCATTATTTTGTGAGCGCAATCCATGTCGTTTTCTCTGAAAAGTATGACGTTCAGCTCGCAAACACATGACGTCACAATCAATACCTACTCGCAAGGGCAGATAACTCTAATATGCAAACACAGAATACAGACAATGCAGATATATCATTGGAACCTTGACGGGACATGAAAAGTACTATGTTATAACCATGAATTTGTTGTGTGTTCGTTATAAATATGTTTCACTGTAACCCATAACCCTAGTAAGATGTCTCCAACACACTTCTGTTTGTTCTTATGCAAGATCAATTAGCACACTGTCGCTATTAAATAATAATTTAATTGAATGTTACTCTTTTGTATTTAACCAATATTATAAAACACAAAGGACACCGAATCAATCATACGACATCTTTCAATACCAAATTACAAAGACTATCAACAATGAAGAACTGGTAAAATCTTAAATTTTCTATAACAGAAATAGGATGTAGAATTGAGATTCCCAACAAGAACAATACCGTATTTTCCGGACAATAAACCGCACCTGTGTATAAGCCGCAGAGGTCTTTTTTACGATTTTTTCAGGTTTTGTACACGTATAAGACGCACCGTTATATAAGCCGCACCCAAAAGCCCATGTACCCACGTAACCATCTGTGTATACGATCGATATAGGGTACCTAACATGTGTATGGATTCGAACAAGAATAGCATCATAAGTAACAAAGGAATTATAAATCTTACCGCGGCATATTTTGTTTGTCCACTTTTGTTAAAAATGAGAAACACCGCAGGGAAGAATAACAGGATGTCCGCCACTAATACTACAAATCAATATATCACAACAAATCAATATAGGTTACAACATTCAATTACTATAGTTGGAAATCATATGTCACAAAAACCTGTAACTGTACTACCATCATCAATAATTCAATGTTGGAAATCAGAATGTACACATTATTAACTTATACACATAGTTGTAAACTTAATGTTACTAAAGATATATATGTAACTCAGAATTGGTCATTTAACATGTAATTATAACAATTAATTAATTTCTCGGAAATGGAAATCAAATGTCAAATTAATCTATTAAAGTACAAAAAAAAAATTAGAAAAAACTATTGTGGAATTGAAAAGACAATTAGTGATAGTGTTTCTTACCTGTATGGATATCAAAGGAAAGGAATTTATATAACCTCTAAGCTTGTTTTCCGATCCCGAAATGTGTTTATTTACTGTATTATATGTATCACTATATGAACAAGAGATCCCAGAGGGATCTTGGCGCCCACCAAAGAATGATCTATGTCTGACAATGGAAAGAGGGATCTTTTCCCTGCTTTTCAAACTTTTTCGTACCTGGTACAGTTTGTAAATTGCATGCCATCTATACTATTGTAATGTATTTATTATTGACCGATCGCCAGGTGTAATATAGCCACGCCCTCGTGCTTACAAACGCATGTATTTCTATTCAATGTCGGAGCAAACATTGTAGCACACACCAATACAAATGCAAAGTCACATGTGGTTTGATTGACAGCTGGCGATCCGTCAATGTTATATAGTTCCTAAGGAGGAGGAGTTCAACATCACATTAAGATGGACACCTACCGGTATCCCTGACAGGCCTAATTATAATCTGTTATAGATAATTATTTGCAACATCATTATTTATATTATACAGTCAAACCTGTCTATAAAGACCACTCCCAGGACCAAGAAAAATACCTTAAAAGCCAAGTGTCTTTATACACAGGTTAAAATTGTTAAAATTGGATAATTTAGGACCATGAGACAGTGGTCTTACTTTAACAGGTGGTCTTTTATACAGAGGTGGCCATAAGGCAGGTTCAATGTAATATATGTGTACATAAATGTTAATGTTTGTTACGTATACACTATCACACTTTTACTAATGAATATTTAAATCTCAGAAAACTTTGTTTTAAAAAGCAGATTCAGTGAGGATGGAAGACACAGCACCAGTGTGGAGATCAAACTGAAATAAAAAAATAACTATCAACAATATTCAACTTATTACAGTGTACATGTTATGGGCATAGATCTCATGGTTAATGAGGTTGTTTGTCTTCATGTAAAAATACTCATAGCTTCTCATTATTTGAAAGAATGCATTTATGTTTAAGATATTGGACTGTCATTATGTTAATTGAGAAAAGTTATCTCCATTTCTGTCAGGGAGGAATGAGATACATTTGTATATTACATCCTAAAGCGTTTTGGCTATTAGAAAAAGTCATTTGTATGATATAGACAAACTAATTTTTTGTTCTTTTTGCACCTAAACCCTTCGGGAATCTGCCCCAGGAATGAACAAAAAATCAAGTTCATTTAAAATTGAAACTGAAGAGGACGATTAACTTCTGTATGATCTCACATATTCTTTTAAGTTTCACAAAAAAAACACCCCAAAACAAAACCAAAACCCGTTTGTGTGACATTAAGTTAAGAATAACTTCACCAATGTCCGTTTTATGATTTGTGTTGATTTTACCGACAGTTCAATCCTCTGGGGCCCACATGGACATCAGTGGTTCAACATAAAGCTTACCAAAGCAGAACAAGCTGGTCTCTGTTCAACATGTCTTTGAGTTTCACTAGGACAGATAAACTGCACCAACACGTTTGCCACCTTGTCCTGTAATCAAAACCGTGATATTGGAATCAATCAATTACATGTTTAATACTGAAAATCATTTATAGATCACTTATATTTCATTTTGATATCAGAAACCTTTAAGCATGCTGATTTTTCATGGCTTCTGCTGCAGAATTAATATAAATTCACAAATCAAATGCTCACATTTACGAGGAATTGAATACACATAATCTTTCAGGTAAATCAGCAAAATATACGATATGCTTTTCCTATATATTTTCGCCTAACATTGCTTATGCCAGATTATTATATATATATATGTCAGTACTCCAACTGATTTTTTAAAAATTTATTGATTTCAACTCAGTTCAAATTGCCATCAATATTTATTGATTTTTGTTCAAACTAAACTAAGGTTTACCGTATCATTGAAATTTTGGACTGAAAGCCTTTACATTTGACATCTTTGTAAGAAAATATTCACTTTCCTATCTCAATATTGCTTGGATCTTGATTCATCTTACTGAAATAAAACAAAATCCTTCTACTAACCAATAAGTAACTGAACTTTAGACTAAATCATAACTATAACTACCTCATATAGGCGCGAGCAAAGGGAAAAAGTCGGTGAAGTACTTGGAGAGCAGAATCCTTTGGTTATGTAAGAAATGGTGCCCGACAGACAGCAAATGTAGCAAGTTACTGTGATTCCTATCTTAATTAGCCGCAGAAACCTGGAATTAAATCATCAGATTAGCTCTACATGTATATATTTCTGTTATTCTTAATACCTGCAAACATTTCCAATATTTAGACAGACAGATTGATATGCCGACTACTGCCAAATTTGGGCTTCTCTCAAAGGTGTATATAATTCATTTATACAAATCACTTTCAATGGGCTAGATGCAAGCATGCCAAGGGTCTGACCTGAGAAAACCCATAGGATAGGGGCAGGTAACTCATGATATGTATGAAAAGCAACTTAACGGCTATTTACAGAGGAGATGCTTGACTTACCCATTCTGGTCCTTCCTCCAAATACAGAGCCCTAGAAGGTAGAAGAAGAATGGAAAGGCATGGTATAACTCCATCTGTTTATAGTTCAGTGCCAGCACAAAGAAAACGGATCCCCAGAGTTCACGACCTTTACCGATCAACCAGACAGCCAGTAGGACAAAGCCAAGGCTAATACAGTTATATCTATATTGTAGGTTAAGGTCAGAATAGGGTCAAGGACAAATCAAGGTTATCTCTTAAACATTGACCTTTAACCAAGCTCATCAAATGTTAACTTGGATAAAGGTAAATGTGTAGGGTAACACTGGTCTACACTCACACACGTCAGATCTTCACCATGGTAACACAGACTTATACTGACACACCTTAGATCTTCACCATGGTAACACTGAGTCCTACACCCGCACATCTCAGATCTTCACCATGGTAACACAGACCTACACTCACACACCTCAGATCTTCACCATAGTAACACAGACCTACACTCACACACCTGAGATCTTCACCTTGGTAACACAGACCTAAACTCATACACCTCAGATCTTCACCATGGTAACACAGACCTACACTCACACACCCCAGATCTTCACCATGGTTACACAGACCTACACCCACACATCTCAGATCTTCACCATGGTAACACAGACCTACACTCACACACCTCAGATCATCACCATGGTAACACAGACCTACACTCACACACCTCAGACCTTCATCCTGGTAACACAGACCTAACCCACAACATCTCAGATCTTCACCATGGTGTAACACAGGACCTACACTAACACACCTTACAGATCTTCATCCTTTAACACAAACCTACACTCATACACCTCAGATCTTCACCATGGTAACACAGAACCTACACCACACACCTCAGATCTTCACCATGGTAACACAAACCTACACTCATACACCTCAGATCTTCACCATGGTAACACAGACCTACACTCACACACCTCAGACCTTCACCATGGTAACACAGACCTACACTCAAACAACTCAGATCTTCACCATTGGTAACACTGAGCCTACCTACACTCTAATACACCTCATCTTCACCGATTAACACAGACCTACACTCACACACCCCAGATCTTCACCATGGTTACACAGACCTACACCCACACATTTCAGATCTTCACCATAGTAACACAGACCAACACCTACACACCTCAGATCTTCACCATGGTTACACAGACCTTCACTCACACACCTCAGATATTCACCATGGTAACACAGACCTACACTCACACACCTCAGATCTTCATCATGGTTACACATATCTATACTCATACACCTCAGGTCTTCACCATAGTAACACAGACCTACACCCACACACCTCAGATCTTCACCATGGTAACATAGACCTACACCCACACATCTCAGATCTTCACAATGGTAACACTGGCCTACACACTAAGATCTTCACTATGGTAGGCCTCTGTAGCTAGATTTTTTTCCTGAAAAAGAATCTATTCTAAAAAAGGATACTGGAAGTGTCCATGGTCGATGAGGATGAGTCCGGGAGACAGTAGAACCAGGGCACTGCTCTTTATCTGTGAACACAGTCATAGATAAGTTCACACTAGTACAATGATAATAATCTGTGAACACATCATTTACTTGGGATCAACATGGGTTCATTATTCCGTCTTTGCATATTACAGATTTACTTCCCTTGCAGGTAAGTATCGATGGTTACGTCATAATTTTGTGAGCACAATCCATGTCGTTTTCTCTGAAAATTATGACGATCAGCTCACAAACACATGGCGTCACAATCAATACCTACTCGCAAGGGCAGATAACTCTAATGTGCAAACACAGAATACAGGCAATGCAGATATATCATTGGAACCTTGACAGGACATGAAAAGAACTACGTTATAACCATGAATTTGTTGTAAGTGTGTTCATTATAAATATGTTTCACTGTAACCTATAATCTTAGTAAGATGTCTCCAACACACTTCTGTTTGTTCTTATGCATGATCAATTAGCACACTGTCGCTATTAAATAATTATTCAATTGAATGTTACTTTTTTGTATTTAACCAATATTATAATACACAAAGGACAATGAATCAATCATACACATCTTTCAATACTAAATTACAAAGACTATCAACAATGAAGAACTGGTAAAATCTTAAATTTTCTATAACAGAAACAGGATGTAGAATGGAGATTCCCAACAAGAACAGTACCTAACATGTGTATGGGTTCGAACAAGAATCGCACCATAAGTAAGAAAGGAATTATAAATCTTACCGCGGCATATTTTGTTTGTCCACTTTTGTTAAAAATGAGAAACACCGCAGGGAAGAATAACAGGATGTCTGCCACTAATACTACAAATCAATATATCACAACAAATCAATATAGGTTACAACATTCAATTACTAGTTGGAAATCATGTGTCACAAAAACCTGTAACTGTACTACCATCATCAATAATTCAATGTTGGAAATCAGAATGTACACATTATTAACTTATACACATAGTTGTAAACTTAATGTTACTAAAGATATATATGTAACTCAAAATTGGTCATTTAACATGTAATTATAACAATTAATTACTCAAATGTCAAATTAATCTATTAAAGTACAAAAAAATTAGAAAAAAACTATTGTGGAATTGGAAAGACAATAAGTGATAGTGTTTCTTACCTGTATGGATATCAAAGGAAAGGAATTTATATAAGCTCTAAGCTTGTTTTCCGATCCCGAAATGTGTTTATTTACTGTATTATATGTATCACTATATGAATAAAATACTGTTTAAACTAAATATCATGATACATTTTCTATATGATACATTTACTAATGTGCCTTACCCGTATATCTCATAAACAA
>SAYR01052707.1:560865-606793 GCA_004382745.1 Argopecten irradians irradians | reverse complement strand
ACTCATACACCTCAGATCTTCACCATGGTAACACAGACCTACACTCACACACCCCAGATCTTCACCATGGTTACACAGACCTACACCCACACATTTCAGATCTTCACCATAGTAACACAGACCAACACCTACACACCTCAGATCTTCACCATGGTTACACAGACCTTCACTCACACACCTCAGATATTCACCATGGTAACACAGACCTACACTCACACACCTCAGATCTTCATCATGGTTACACATATCTATACTCATACACCTCAGGTCTTCACCATAGTAACACAGACCTACACCCACACACCTCAGATCTTCACCATGGTAACATAGACCTACACCCACACATCTCAGATCTTCACAATGGTAACACTGGCCTACACACTAAGATCTTCACTATGGTAGGCCTCTGTAGCTAGATTTTTTTCCTGAAAAAGAATCTATTCTAAAAAAGGATACTGGAAGTGTCCATGGTCGATGAGGATGAGTCCGGGAGACAGTAGAACCAGGGCACTGCTCTTTATCTGTGAACACAGTCATAGATAAGTTCACACTAGTACAATGATAATAATCTGTGAACACATCATTTACTTGGGATCAACATGGGTTCATTATTCCGTCTTTGCATATTACAGATTTACTTCCCTTGCAGGTAAGTATCGATGGTTACGTCATAATTTTGTGAGCACAATCCATGTCGTTTTCTCTGAAAATTATGACGATCAGCTCACAAACACATGGCGTCACAATCAATACCTACTCGCAAGGGCAGATAACTCTAATGTGCAAACACAGAATACAGGCAATGCAGATATATCATTGGAACCTTGACAGGACATGAAAAGAACTACGTTATAACCATGAATTTGTTGTAAGTGTGTTCATTATAAATATGTTTCACTGTAACCTATAATCTTAGTAAGATGTCTCCAACACACTTCTGTTTGTTCTTATGCATGATCAATTAGCACACTGTCGCTATTAAATAATTATTCAATTGAATGTTACTTTTTTGTATTTAACCAATATTATAATACACAAAGGACAATGAATCAATCATACACATCTTTCAATACTAAATTACAAAGACTATCAACAATGAAGAACTGGTAAAATCTTAAATTTTCTATAACAGAAACAGGATGTAGAATGGAGATTCCCAACAAGAACAGTACCTAACATGTGTATGGGTTCGAACAAGAATCGCACCATAAGTAAGAAAGGAATTATAAATCTTACCGCGGCATATTTTGTTTGTCCACTTTTGTTAAAAATGAGAAACACCGCAGGGAAGAATAACAGGATGTCTGCCACTAATACTACAAATCAATATATCACAACAAATCAATATAGGTTACAACATTCAATTACTAGTTGGAAATCATGTGTCACAAAAACCTGTAACTGTACTACCATCATCAATAATTCAATGTTGGAAATCAGAATGTACACATTATTAACTTATACACATAGTTGTAAACTTAATGTTACTAAAGATATATATGTAACTCAAAATTGGTCATTTAACATGTAATTATAACAATTAATTACTCAAATGTCAAATTAATCTATTAAAGTACAAAAAAATTAGAAAAAAACTATTGTGGAATTGGAAAGACAATAAGTGATAGTGTTTCTTACCTGTATGGATATCAAAGGAAAGGAATTTATATAAGCTCTAAGCTTGTTTTCCGATCCCGAAATGTGTTTATTTACTGTATTATATGTATCACTATATGAATAAAATACTGTTTAAACTAAATATCATGATACATTTTCTATATGATACATTTACTAATGTGCCTTACCCGTATATCTCATAAACAATTTGTGTCCTGGACTTTCAAATCCTCTGGAAGTCTTTAAAGCTACCCAGGCTGGATTGATCTGATTAGCACTGAAATATATCACCTATAACTTATTCATATGATAAACTTTTAATAAGTGAAATATGTATTACATGTACTTATATGTGCAGACCCAAATGATATGATACTGCATACGTGGATATTTTCTCGAAAGATTAATTTCGCGATCTGCATGCATAAAAGTCTCAGTGTTGTTATTTTCGCGAAAGATTATCGTCGGATACCCACGAGTCACCGATGACAAAAGATGTACTTTTAGACTTTTAACAACAAAGTTTATATATATCACAATCTTAGGCTAGAGTGAAAATATTCGCGATTAAGCACCTTCCGCGTAATTAGCAAAAGTTTTCACCTCATGTAAATTTCCACGATTAAAGTATACAATAATAGATCTCAACCATAAACTTCATTTAATGATGATAAAATCCCACCTTTTGTCACGATGAAATACAAATAAATATATCAATAAGTGGGTGCATGGCTTTAAAAAATCAAATATTTCAATAATTTGCTTGTGAGAGTTTGTTTCTTTGATCTTAAACAAAGTGAACCCTTTGTCATAGCTGATACTAAGCCACAGCACATAGGCTGGTTGGATCTAGTAAACTTAAAGGGACAATTCGGTCTAAGAGTACATGTACATTAAAATTTGCACATATTTCGGAAACAAAATAGTTCTAATGGAAATTACACTAGTTGGTTTTACTGTAATATGCCAGAAAAGCCCACTGTAGTCAAATGTATGTGAAATGTTCAACCGCCATTACACATAGCCATGTATGCTGAACCCTGACCCTTGATTGTGTAGTAAAGAATATTTTGTCTAAAACTACTCAAAACGCTCTTACAGTTGTGTTAACATCATTAGATGCATATTCCTGTCTAAAAATAATTTCATCAACTCCTCAGTGGTTATGTATTGCATTTGTTTAAAGTGCGTGACCTTGACTCGGGTAAGGGTACAGCATACATGTTGTACCTGCTTAATCCTATTGATCCACGATTTGGCTTTTCAATGGTATTAATCAAAATACTTAACAATGTTGTGTAATTTGTCACTATTTCTTGTCATATGTTTCATAAGGAATGTAGAACAATACATTTATGTCATATTTTGCTTCGTCGTTATGTAACGAATTAGCCTCACTGAATTGTCCCTTTAATGTTACTCCCCAATAACTAATATTAGGTCCTAGTGATGTTGAGATATTCATCCTATCATAAGCAGCATTAACAGGAAATTATGATCCGTACATATAGCCACATATCCAGCTATGATAGGCCGTCAAGGGGGGATAATCCAGTCCCCAGTACTGAAGGTCGTTTCTGGTGGTATGATTGTACCTGTAACAGAGGAAAACATAACATATAGTGGCGAAGAATAGTGCAACATTGATTGGTTGAAAAACTGGAACTTAAGAAATATGGCCCAATGAGAACCAATGGTGCTTGAAAATTTAAGAAAATTTAAAGGGTGCTTTATATGATCAAAATATAACTAACACAAAAAATATTATAAAATAATCTATTTCGCCTTTGGTGCATGCTCAATCAGTACTTCATTCCATATAGGATATAGTGCCACAGATTTTTTTCGGGATGCAATTAATTATTCTCCATAGTTTTAACTTGAAGTAAAATTAGAAGCTCAAACTTTTCAATGGTGGTAATGGTGTAAAGTAAGTAACTTTTGTAACTGAAGAAAAATACTAATTGTCTGCTCGTGTTTTTGATAGTGAAAAAATGTCATTTGCACTTTAAACATAAGTGAAATGGAGGCCTTGAAAAGGTGGATGGGCGCTTTAAAGACAAGGTGTTTATTGGGTCAAACCTAGATATATATAAATTGTTTTATTGCACAAAATAGAAACTTTCCTACCTCACCACCCATATCATAATGAATGTGAAAACATATGATGACAATAGAAAATATCTTGATTTTAGCAACTGATATTCATGATGTCAAAGTTTGTCCAACAATAATAATCATTTAATTTATAAATCTAACTATAGCCATGAAGATACACTGGAGGAAAAGGACTGGACAAAAAGTATAATCGCTTCAACACCATTGTACTTTTTACTTATAGTTGCTATAGTTACCATTCCTGGACAGGCAGGTTGTATGTCATTTCCATCCAGTGTCTCTGAGCCTCGTAGTCACCATACATGGGACCTTTACCTGCTCCTGAAATCAAGCAGACAAAAACAAACTGTAGTAACAACTAACTGCTTCAGATGAATTTACCATTTTTGACCTATAGTTTCAACTCCCTCAGGATATTTTTTGTGTTCTATTTTATCATAACTCCAATAAGACAAATATACAATATGTGTGTAACAGAAGTAAAAGGGAAAATACACATTCCTATTGAGTTCACTGACCAGGAATCGAAACTGGGTCTCTGGTACGAAAAAAAAATATGCCTCTACACAATGTGTCAAAAAAGTATGCTCTGTTACAGAGACCATATCTAACAATATTTACAATTAAGCTACATTGACTCACTCTTTCATACTACTTCCCCTATTTTTTCTTGAGCAGCTAATGCAGAAGAACAGAGAAAAAACACATTCCAGTTAATGCTCCGCCCAGGATTCGATTCTGGGTCTCTGGTGTAAAAAATTATGACTCTACCCACTGAGCCAAAGAAGCATGTTCTGTCAGCTGAGTGACAGATCGAGACATTATGTACAAGCCACATCGACCCACTTCCTTTACACAGATATAGTAGGATTTTATCTTAAACATAATAACTGCCCATGATAGGGATACAAATCAAGACGGAGAGTCACTGGCTTAGTTACGCTAAACCAATCAAGTTTAAGACATTGTGGCTAGCATTCACCAGGTTATATTGTACTCCCCTTCCAGGAATTAAAAACATATATCCTTGAGTTAGACAGGGATCGAACTGGTGACCTCGAGATCTGGCTTACTAGCCTGACACTCAACCTAAGTTACATATATTGTAGATAGTATTCACCAGGCCCCAATTAACACAGATCCTTGTGGTTTGCCGCTTAAGACTGGAATCCACTCTGATATTTTTACATTTACTACGACTCTTTGTTTTCTTCCAAACAACGAAGCTTGGATCCATGAGGAAAACTGACCACCAATGCCATATTTTGCATGTTTATGTACTAGTCGGTGGTGAGGGATTTTATCAAACGTTTTCATAAAGTCACAGTATATGATATCATCGCATGCACCTCTATTCAAAATATCTGCCCATCTATCCATGACATTGAAAAGTTGAAGAACCATGGATGTTTTGTCTATGAAGCCAAACTGAGCTTTACTAAATAATTTATTCCTTTTCGTGTGACTCATTATTTCATCCCTTATTGATGATTCTAATATCTTACATGCAACACTGTACTCCTACACGCGTATGAGGTCTAATTCCACCCTGATTACATAATGGTTGTTAAAAAGTATCTCGTCGTGTCAGCCTCTAATATCGTTGGAGTAGCAACACTGATGGTCAGACTTACTGGTCTGTAGTTTGAAGCAGATAGATATTAAAGTGAACAGTCGGGCAAGGAAGGCTAAAGTCGGTAAAAATGGTGTGAATATATCCAGTATAATTTCTTATGAAATGGAAAAATAAAATCTCTCGTCAAAATCTGTCTGCGTACGAAGAAATTAATTTAAAGTATGGAAATTCTAAAACGTCCTCCCGGCTCACTATGTCCGTGGTTACATTTCCACGCAGCCTCGCTTTCAATGCTTTCAACTTTTCTTACTTTAATGGTCAGAACTGGGAAACTAAGGAGAACTTGACCGTCGTATTAATATGTGAGAACTTTTGGAAGGCCAATGAACGCATTTTGACTGGTTTTCTTTGCCCGACTATTCACTTTAAAGACAGACGTAAGACAAAAAGATATCAGCGTTGGAGCTCAGATCTTACCTGAGTATTTGCACAAAGACACACACCATCTGACAAGAACAGCGACAAGAGCCAGTATAAGCTTATGCATTAAATTTTCCATACCGGTGGAGTTACCTTGTACACTACCAACTACGTAGGGTTTTAATTCGTGGTTAATAGTACGCTTGTAAGTTTGGTTATTGACATATCATTCAAACACACAACTGACTCGGACAACCTGGGGCCCTTCAGGGGTATACATGTATTTATATTATCTTACTTTCATTTTCGTACTTTCACTTTCTATTTATTATAACCAAGGTTCATTCTATCGAGATATATAATTTCAACCATACAAATTACACAAGGATTTGAATTAAGTCCCTGTGGAAAATATAACCAACACATGAATCAGACTAATGCTAGGGGTAAAAAATAAATCCTGCATAGAATAATATAAAATGTACATAAAATTTGATTGCAACTAGTGCACTGATTATATATGATCCCCATAAAAAAGTCAAGTTTTATCTATTATTAAGCTATATCAGCTTTAAAATTAATTTTCCAAGAATTTTTGGACTTATTTTAGATTATAATAAATTAATGTCATGTTATTTGTTATCAAAGGAGATAAATATTTTATTGATAATTCAACTTTGAAATATGTCATAATTTGCAGCAGTTTTTAGCTGTCATCTCCATTCATCACCAGTGTGAGAAATTCAATCCTGATCAATCAGAAATTTCATGATAAGGTTTATTAGGTAAATTTACTTTGGTCCATATATATACATCTGAATCTTGTTTCAATATAACAGGAGAGGATAAAATGTAGCGACCAGACCAGGATTCGAACTCGGGACCCTCCGAACACTGGCCAAGTGCTCTACCGACTGAGCTACCTGGTCACCAATGATTGAACTAGCCCAATCCCGCTACACCCCTGATCTCTCCTTTCAAAGACATACAAGACCCTTAAATTCCAAACACCACCACCGTAGGTTATTTAGTTGGATGTCAATTCTGTAACAGGAGAGGAGAAAATGTAGTAGCCAGACTGGGATTCGAACTAGGGAACCTCCGAACACTAGCCAAGTGCTCTATTGACTGACCTTCCTGGTCACCGATGATCGACCTAGTCCAATCCCGCTATATCATCATTAGTTTCCTTGATTCTGGTATCTAAAACAATGATGGGGAATTGAATCAAAGGCCCACTATGGCTTTTACTTTTTAAAATTTTTAAAAATAAGTATAAACAAGATTGATAATTGAGAGTCGCCAAAAGTTAATATAGCTTAACCGTTAATGCTACTCTAATCTTCACCTTCTAAACAATTAAATTGAAATAAATTAAGTTTCATAATGCGGGTTGTATTATGTTTCCCACCATCATCATAATAACCGCGCCTTAGTTGACTATCACAGCCCCTGACGGCAAAACAGGAAAAATTAAAGTAAATAGTCGGGCAAAGAAAACCAGTCTAAATGCGTTCATTTGCCTTCCAAAAGTTCTCACATATCAATACGACGGTCCAGTTCTGCTTAATCAGTTTCCCAGTTCTGACCATTAAAGTAAAGAAAAGTTGAAAGCGTTGAAAGCGAGGCTGTGTGGAAATGTAACCACGGACATAGTGAGCCGGAGGATGTTTTAGAATTCACATACTTTAAATTCATTTCGTCGTACGCAGATAGATTTTGACGAGAGATTTTATTTTTCCATTTCATAAGAAATTATACTGGATACATTCACACCATTTTTACAGACTTTAGCCCTCCTTGCCCGACTGTTCACTTTAATCTTCACTGTGAAAATAGACAACAGAGGGAATCTATTGCATTTATTTGGTGTTGTAATTAATTTGTCTTAGGCCACCGATATACATTTTCTTATGTTATTATTGTTTTTAAGAAACTTTAATTTGATGTATCGGAAAGGTAGTGGGTCTCTAAGTTGCATAGGTGACCTGAGGTTGTTGGCTCCACTTGTCGCATGCGTTTTGAATGACTGATGTGGCGCTCACCATGCTCACATCCAGTTGCTTCCATTCTAGACAGTTTTTGCAAAATGATTTTTTCATTTGGCTTTTGTTTGTTACTTACTTTTTGTCTTGTTTTATACTCTACTCAATCAGGCTAAATTAGTATCACAATCCTTAAAGGCCCATTACCTTTCCGGAGCAAAATATAAAGGTTTCTTAAAAAACATTAATAACATGAGAAAATGCATACTGATGACCTAAAATAAGGTTACGACACCAAACATATGCAAGATTTCCTGTAATATATGAAAACAGTGGAGAGTCAATTCACTGTTTTGCCGTCTGGCACAGTGAAAATCAACTACCGCACGGTATTTAGGACGACGGCGGGAAACATAATACGACCCACGTTATGAAAATAAACATTTTATTTATTTTAATCAAATCGTTCAGAAGGTGATGATAAATGTAGTATTAACGGTAAGTTAATAATTTTTAACACTCTACAAAATTATCAATCTTGTTTTACATTCCCATGCATTTTAAAAATTAAAAGCCGTTTCGGAAAGGTAGTGGGCCTTTAAATGTAGCCCTTATCTGTCTTTTCTTTTTACGTTTGACTAAAACAATCACAAGGTAGGAAGCGGTGCCAGGACCAACCCCTCAAACACATTGTATAGTAAGATCAATTAGAGACACTTTCTTCTTTGTTCTAGTGGTTGTAACTCTATTTTGTCATTCTGTTGGTTTCTCTATAATCTTGCTTGATGAATCTCATGTATATAACATGTGGTTTATATATACACATACTATTGTAGAGGAATCTCAATCGGCAGGGCATTCAGCCAGTGTCCCAGATTCATATACCATGGTAATTCTTCACAAATGACCAAATGATATAATTATCAACTGTTAGTACTAAATGACGGTAATAAATCCAAAAGAAGTTCAATGATGCACCCTAGCACTACAATCACTGCTAGCCAAGGTTTCTGATTATCTTACATTCCACTAACATAATCAGAGGGCTTGTGATGATTTTTATTTGCAAAATTGAAACCGTAAACTCATTTGTTGATCATGTTATTTTATTGAACCAATGAAAAAAGACAAGAAAATCAAAAAGGGAATATCAACAGAACAAGTTCTTATTTATCAGATACCAGGTATATCACAGTTATAGATTTGTATATGTAAAATTATATATATCTATATGTAAGCATGTTATACAACTATATATAAGTAACAATAATGTATCATTTCAAATTTAAAAACAAGAGGCCCAGAGGGCCTGTATCGCTCACCTGGTTTGTAATGCCAAGTAATGTTCTGAATACAGGTTCATTGTTTCTTTTCTGTAGGAATTTGAATATTTACCTCTAACTCCCCTATTGGGTCCCGCCCCTCCTGCTCCCAGGGGGTCAGAACCAAAATTTACACAAGTTCTGTTCCCCTTTCCCCAAGGATGTTTCTGGCCAAATTTGGTTACAATCCATGCAGAACTCTTGGACAAGTAGCGATTTATAGGATTAACCTCTATTTCCCCTATTGGGCCCCGCCCCTTCTGCCCCAGGGGATCAGAGCAAAAATTTATACAAGTTCTGTTCCCCTTCCCCCAAGGATGTTTGTGGCTAAATTTGGTTACAATCCATGCAGAACTGTAGGACAAGTAGCGATTTATAGGATTCACCTCTATTTCCCATACTGGGCCCCGCCCCTCCTGCCCCCAGAGGGGCAGAGCCAAAATTTATACGCGTTCTGTTCCTCTTTCCTCAAGAATGTTTGTGGCCAAATTTGGTTACAATCCATGCAGAACTCTAGAACAAGTAGCGATTTATAGGATTTACCTCTATTTCCCCTATTGGGCCCCGCCCCTCCTGCCCTCGAACCGTTTTTCTCAACAAATACTTGTCTTATTGAGTCAAACAAAACACCAATGTAAAGTTTATTAAATATCACAACGCTTATTACTTGCTTTAAGGACGGTAGTGTAGAAAATATGTCTTAAATTTTCGTTAAAAAAATACGACAGCTCATGAAGTGACTGCCCTGCTTCAGAAAGTAAGATGGTAACCCTCAGACCCGCAAGCTACATCAAAGGCTGCGCCGGCAGAAATCAAAAGAAAATCAGTCGTCGCCCAACGTCACAATCAGTGCACAAAGACAAAAGCTCCTATGTTGTACTTCGCCGAAACCCAGTGTGATTTATCCTTCTCATATACGTCCTTGCTGTATATATCATATAGTAAAACTTGATCATAACAAACCTCTGGGGGACCAACAAAATGACGTTATAAGCATAGTTCGTTATACACATTGCAGACATCTCATGGGAAGCTTGGCAGGGAATGAAAATTACTATGTTATAACCACACTTTTGTTGTAAGTGGGTTCGTTATAAACATGTTTTACTGTATACATGTTTTTATATTAAAGATCAAGGAAAATGTACCCATATGTAAAATTTGAATGTAATTATCACAGTCAACAGAAAAACGTTTATGATTATTCATTTTCATGATTCCTCGGTTCCTCAGGTATGTGTGTCTGCTCTGCTGTGTGTTGTCGGCATGGCGACGGAGGTTTGAAATGCTTCGTTACAGGGATTTTGTTCAGAATCTCTCGACAAAGGAAACAGAACCCAGTGCTACAGTTCCAACATTTGACATGGTTGTTTCCGTGTAAACCCTGGAGATTTTTGCGGCGACACCTTGGACACTGTTTTTGTACCAGTAAGGGATTCTCCCTGATTCTTGTTTGGATGGTCATTATGTTCTGCAAAAGACAATTAGAAGGTAATCAAAGTACTGAAAGTACTAAATGGCTCGGTCTCGATGATTGGAGGAATTTATTTCTAAAGTCAACACTTTTTTTTGGACAATAAGATGTAAATTTTGCTAGTGTTCCTTCCAGTTTGGACTTTTGAGGATTCCTTGCGACACCAAGGTGTTAAATAAGAAACACATACAAAACTCTTAGGAGCCCATTCTAATATTTCCTATGATGTTATATGCCAAATGATTTTATAGCATCTTTAACCTTTTCCTTGTTAATTTGATGTCAATTAAAATATCCATTCTGAATTGATATTCTCATCAAGTTCCTGGGACCACAGTATCAGTTAACATGTTTTGTTTTGCAGCAGAGACAGACAAGAAGGTAAAAAGGCGATCAATCCAAGTGAAAAGTCTGAAATCTATTTGGAATACAAAAGTGCACGTACCCCCTCTCCCATCCTCGATACTCCAGGGGTTCTGATCACTTACTACCTCTACACCCCTGGACTATCTCATTGTAAAATTGGAGGCAGCTCAGCTGAAAACATCTGAACCAATCACAAGCTTGCAAAGATTTGTTTTGAAGACTATAGATAGAGCGACGCCCAACATCAAAGCCACACAGCCAACCACAGTGTATCGTTATTCAGCTTTTTGATATACATTAAATGACTAAATAACCTACATATTCGGTTCTGTTGCCTCCAATTTTACTATGAGATAGTCCAGGGGTGTAGAGATCGTATGTGATCGGAACCCCTGGAGTATTGAGGATGCCCCTCTCCCCATTTACTTCATTGCAGGGGTATAAAGAACAACTTTGTTGGTTGTGTATGTGTCATGTGGTATGAATATAGATATATACAATTTACATAAATATAGACATAGAAACCAATCTCATATCTAATTCTTATAAATAAATCTTTAGTGGTGAGGATTATATCTCACCTTTGGGATGAGGGAGATATCTCACAAATGAGGTTGAGGGAGATATCTCACTTTTGGGTTGAGGGAGATATCTCACATTTGGGGTTGAGCAAGATATCTCTCCTTTGGGGTTGAGGGAGACATATCACAAATGGGGTTGAGGGACATATCTCACTTTTGGAGTTGAGGGAGACAACTCACAAATGGGGATGAGGGAGATATCTCACCTTTGGGGTTGAGGGAGACATATCACAAATGGGGTTGAAGGATAAATCTCACCTTTGGGGTTGATGGAGACATCTCACAAATGGGGTTGAGGGTTATATCTCACGTTTGGTGTCAGTGTCAGTCTGACAAAGTGATCACTTACTACCTCTACACCCCTGGACTATCTCATTGTAAAATTGGAGGCAGCTCAGCGGAAAACATCTGAACCAATCACAAGCTTGCAAAGATTTGCTTTGAAGACTATAGATAGAGCGACGCCCAACATAAAAGCCACACAGCCAACCACAGTGTATCGTTATTCAGCTCTTTTGATGTACAGTAAATGACTAAATAACCTACATATTGGGTTCTGTTGCCTCCAATTTTACTATGAGATAGTCCAGGGGTGTAGAGATCGTATGTGATCGAAACCCTGGAGTATGGAGGATGCCCCTCTCCCCATTTACTTCATTGCAGGGGTATAAAGAACAACTATTACAATACATAATAAAACATGTAATGAAGTTTACATGACATACATGGTCCGACTTTTTCCTTAATAAAAAATAAACACATCTGCAGGATAAAAACATTGAAACCTTAATATTGAAATATTTACCATTGCTCTCTCTGGGTCAAAATATGGTCTTCGGTTCCACCCTACAGCATTCATGTCTTCATCCTCATCATTGGTGAATGTAGAGCATCTGCTACTGTCCACAAAATGTTGATAACCAATATTTGTAATATTCTTCTCACATATGTAGCATAGGGCACAGCCACATCTACAGACCACCTTATTGCAACTGAAAGATGAAATAATGTACATATATAAACAACAAATAAGTTTTCATATTCACATATATGGAAGGCAAAAAAAATATCAACTAGAAATGTAGCCAAAATTGGTTAACTTATACCCCCTTCTACCAATAATTTGGTAACCATGGCAATCAAATTATATATGATGTCTTCAAAACTATACCATTGTGTTTGTCACCCTTTAAAATCCCTAGACTACATAACAATTTTCAATTGGACAATATCTTAATTTTGACCAAACAGAAGCCTCTGTTTTGTTTCCATGTGATGTGTGAAATAACAGGTGTCCATATGTTATATCGCTTGACCAAGTTTGAACAAAATAGATTCTATGACCTATATAGTGACCTGGTTACTGTGACAGCCAAAATTTGCATGACCCCTATCATCATTGTGAAAAATTGAATTTGAGGACATCGGACAGCTGCAGACAGACAGGTTAATTCCAACTTTGTTGGGTGTGTATGTGTCATGTGGTATGAATATAGATATATACAATTTACATAAATACATAGAAACCAATCTCATGTCTAATTCTTATAAATAAATCTTTAGTGGTGAGGATTATATCTCACCTTTGGGATGAGGGAGATATCTTACCTTTGGGATGAGGGAGATATCTTACCTTTGGGATGAGGGAGACATCTCACAAATGGGGTTGAGGGATATATCTCACCTTAGGGATGAGGGAGATATCTCACCTTTGGGGTTGAGGGAGACAACTCACAAATGGGGTTGAGGGATATAACTCACCTTTTGGATGAGGGAGATATCTCACCATTGGGGTTGAGGGAGGTATCTCACCTTTTGGATAAGGGAGATATCTTACCTTTGGGGCTGAAGTAGATATCTCACAAATGAGGTTGTGGGAGATATCTCACCATTGGGGTTGAGGGAGGTATCTCATCTTTTGGATGAGGGAGATATCTTACCTTTGGGATGAGGGAGATATCTCACAAATGAGGTTGAGGGAGATATCTCACCTTTTGGTTTGAGGGAGACATATCACAAATGGAGTTGAGGGATAAATCTCACCTTTTGGGTTGAGGGAGACATCTCACAAATGGGGTTGAGGGATATATCTCACCTTTGGGATGAGGGAGATATCTCACCTTTGGGGTTGAGGGAGACAACTCACAAATGGGGTTGAGTGATATATAACTCACCTTTTGGATGAGGGAGATATCTCACCATTGGGGTTGAGGGAGACACCTCACAAATGGGGTTGAGGGAGATATCTCACCTTTGGGGCTGAAGTAGATATCTCACAAATGAGGTTGTGGGAGATATATCACCTTTGGGGTTGAGGGAGGTAATATAGATATATACAATTTACATAAATATAGACATAGAAACCAATCTCATATCTAATTCTTATAAATAAATCTTTAGTGGTGAGGATTATGTCTCACCTTTGGGATGAGGAAGATATCTTACCTTTGGGATGAGGGAGATATCTTACCTTTGGGATGAGGGAGATATCTCACAAATGAGGTTGAAGGAGATATCTCACCTTTTGGATTGAGGGAGACATATCACAAATGGGGTTGAGGGATAAATCTCACCTTTTGGGTTGAGGGAGACATCTCACAAATGGGGTTGAGGGATATATCTCACCTTTGGGATGAGGGAGATATCTCACCTTTGGGGTTGAGGGAGACAACTCACAAATGGGGTTGAGGGATATAACTCACCTTTTGGATAAGGGAGATATCTCACCTTTGGGGTTGAGGGAGACACCTCACAAATGGGGTTGAGGGAGATATCTCACCTTTGGGGCTGAAGTAGATATCTCACAAATGAGGTTGTGGGAGATATATCACCTTTGGGGCTGAGGGAGGTAATATAGATATATACAATTTACATAAATATAGACATAGAAACCAATCTCATATCTAATTCTTATAAATAAATCTTTAGTGGTGAGGATTATATCTCACCTTTGGGATGAGGGAGATATCTTACCTTTGGGATGAGGGAGATATCTTACCTTTGGGATGAGGGAGATATCTCACAAATGAGGTTGAGGGAGATATCTCACCTTTTGGATTGAGGGAGACATATCACAAATGGGGTTGAGGGATAAATCTCACCTTTTGGGTTGAGGGAGACATCTCACAAATGGGGTTGAGGGATATATCTCACCTTTGGGATGAGGGAGATATCTCACCTTTGGGGTTGAGGGAGACAACTCACAAATGGGGTTGAGGGATATAACTCACCTTTTGGATGAGGGAGATATCTCACCATTGGGGTTGAGGGAGACACCTCACAAATGGGGTTGAGGGAGATATCTCACAAATGAGGTTGTGGGAGATATATCACCTTTGGGGTTGAGGGAGGTATCTCATCTTTGGGATGAGGGAGATATCTCACAAATGAGGTTGAAGGAGACATCTCACAAATGGGGTTGAGGGATATAACTCACCTTTTGGATGAGGGAGATATCTCACCATTGGGGTTGAGGGAGACACCTCACAAATGGGGTTGAGAGATATCTCACCATTGGGGTTGAGGGAGACACCTCACAAATGGGGTTGAGGGAGATTTCTCACAAATGAGGTTGTGGGAGATATATCGCCTTTGGGGTTGAGGGAGGTATCTCATCTTTGGGGTTGAGGGAGATATCTCACAAATGAGGTTGAAGGAGATATCTCACCTGCCGGTGGTAAAAAAAAACTCTCACCTTTGGGTGTGAGGAAAAGATATTGCCTTTGGAGATGAAGAAGAGATCTGATTTTTGGAGGTGAGTTAGAGATTTGATCTTATGAGGTGAGCGAGAGTTTGTCTTTTCGAGCTGAGTGAGAGATTTGACCTCTGTAGGTGAGCGAGAGATTTGACCTTTGGAGGTGGGGAGGAGTTCTGACCTTCAAGAATGATGAAGATATCTGATCTTTGAAGGTAAGGGACAGATCTCACCTCGGTGGTGAGAGAAAAATCTCACCTTTGGAGGTGAGGAAATGATATTTTCTTTCGAGGTGAGGGAGAAATCTCACCTTTGGAGAATAACCCAGGGATGATAGAGAAATTCTGAAAAGGTCAAACAAAACAAAAAATCTGTGAATGGCAGTGGAAAAAATCTGTCACTATTTTCTTAATTTTTCTGTCTCTGACATAAAAAAAAAGTATATTTTCTAGGATTTTTATAAATAAGACAATCACCCATTAATTGTCCGACATTTCTTATTCCATTGACCTACTGTTATTCTTTCGTTTTTAAGTACACAATATTTTCCTGGCATTGACACTGTACAGTTGTCAAATATCATGGGACAAATTTCACAATTTAATGTTTGAAACTTATTCATGGGGGTTTAATTTTGCGAATTATCTCTGTAGCCTTGAAAACATTATTTATTTGACTTGGCTGTAACATATATAACCACGATTTTGATCAATTTTGCAAGACGATTAATTTTGTGTAATTATACACTATTGACTCATTATATTTTACACCTTCAATGACACTTACCCACTAATTTTCTGTAAGCTGGACTGACAAGAAGGACAAGTCTTTGCCTTGTTCTGAATGTATATATTGCTACTTGCTTCTTCCTGTAGTCGTTGCATTTTACGTTTTATAGCTCCACGTTCAGACTCTTTCTGAGCTTTCAGTTTTCCCTCCATTTCTTTCAGAGTATCCTGTACATCCATACATCTCTCTCCCTGCAGTGATTAACAGAGTTGGGTGACAATAATGTTCATCAGTAATCAAAGTACTGAAAGTACTGAGACTTAAAAAATGTTACAAGTCAAGAATTCTGATTTGTATTGTTAACATAAATGATAAATCTCAATGCACAACAGCATGGCCATCAATTGTTGTCAAATTGCAATGGTAAAGAATTTTTTTATACACCTTTTTAGAGTTAATTTTCTATTTCCTTAATTCTACTCAAAACAAAGAACATGCATTATGCGATACAATAATCGAAAGACATTGCAATTCCTTAGATAAATAAATTTGATACTGGTGAACATAATATTATACACACCATGTAAATTCCCAGATGGACAACTATAAATTCCAGGTAAAAGTGTTGTATTATAAATGCAAGCACTCTATCATAAGATGACAATTTGTTTCATTATTGATAAACAAATAGCAAATCACAAAATAGGGTCAACCATGAGTCAATGATTTATAAATATTTCCTTCCCTCTTTCTTTTGAGATAATGGCAACAAAATGTCATTTGTTACTCCAAGATTTTGTTATTATGTGTACCTTGTA
The DNA here is from genome assembly GCA_004382745.1 of Argopecten irradians irradians. Lineage (NCBI taxonomy): Eukaryota > Metazoa > Mollusca > Bivalvia > Pectinida > Pectinidae > Argopecten > Argopecten irradians. Next base: position 590,093 of record SAYR01052707.1, on the reverse strand, counting down.
TTTATCATATCCCTTAAATCCCTTTATGGCAATCTTCAATTTACTCTGATAACATCAATTGAGTAATGTACAACCTTCTTCGTGCATATGCATATTATTTCTTTCATTCCTGCATATCTAATTGATATTGATTGAAAGGCTTTTTTTGTATCATTAGCAATGTCCATGAAGCTAGAGCGCATCATGAAATTCGCCTCCCTCCAGTTGGTATTCATATTGACTATGAATGCCAACGGAAAGTCAATGCTTAATATTTACAACCTGAACTCACTCAAGGTTGTCTGTATTTTACACAATATCATAAGCCACCTATATTTCAAATTATTTTGTAAATGTTGAAAATATCAAAATACATTTTAATTTTCATGTATACTTTTCAAGCCATCATTAGGTAATAAAAGCTTATTTTAGGTATTTTATTTCAACATAAGTATGGTAATTTAACACTGTTTGTGTCCGTTTTTATCATAATGATGGAGTTCAGTCTGATTTATGAAAAATAGATTGTGGTAGTAATCCAAGAAGCATGCATTATGGGGAATAAACACAAAGAGTAAATTCTGCAATCAAAATTTGAATAATAATAAGGTATCAAACATGAAACAGTGTCTCATTAAATTCAGGTATTCAGTGATTTCATTCTGATGTACTAAAAATACAGCTTCTGTGGTGTTTTTTTTATTCGTATATGATTTTAATATGTATTTGAGGAAAAGGCAAAAAGATGATTTCAAGGCCATTAAATTAATTATAGAAATTATCATGACGCACATGTATATGGATTTCATGATTATAGTGACACCCCCAAAGTTGCATCTTTGTTAGGCTAGCGAGATGCAATCAACATATTTCATTTTGAACATTAGTTTACATAAATGTGATTGTTTTGTATGTTTATTGGAACCAAGAGATGAAAATTGATATCCAAAAATATATAGCATTTATTCATATCAGTTTATAGGACAGAATTTGTTGCATTATAATGGTAAGAACAGTGTATCCATATAGCTCAGATATACATGTAGTATAGGTCAACTGCATTAAAATTAGCATGTTGTATGTCAACCTCATTTAAATTACAGAGTTAAAAGGTTACTGGATGTAATCCGTTAGACTCAAACCATACAAAGTACAGCTTAATTGAATCAAACATAATTATAAGAAATGAAATTGTAGACCATAATTTGACTTCATGGTCTGACTGTATGTACTTGTTTCACTTCACCATAGATGTAAATGTAACATTTTTTTAAATACTGCCACAAAAGATATTCAAAATAATTTTTAGTTTTAATTTATGTTGATTGTATGACATTAAGATACACCATTCTGTTTTTACAATTATAATTATCATTTTAGTGAAAAAATTAATAATTTTCTAATGAGAAATATATGACTAAATCGTTATAAAAACATTAAGCTGTTTTTAGATTTCTATTCCCCAGAAAACAGATACTGTGTGCTATATGAAAATTAAGCTCAATTCAAAGCTTTGTGTATCTATCAGCAGTCAAATCTCTTGTGACCTACTTTGATGTCGATTATTTCAACAATATTCAACTGAACTGATCAAAGAAAAACCATACATATGTTTATTTGACATTCTTCTTTATCAAAATTCTTAAAAATAAAAGAAAAGATTTTAAAATAAAGAAAACAAAAGTCTTATATTCATTAAAATAAGATTTTTGTACTACACTCTTGTGTTGCTCACTTATGTATGCAAGTAAAACCATGCACACATCATGACAGCCTTCTATTGTCTTTTACCTCAGGTCTATTTTCAAAAACATTATTTAATGTATACGGAACAAATCAATACCCAATGTCTACGTCTCTATTGAGACGTCATGATTACATCAGATTTTCACAACATTCTCAGCTTTCTTCTTCATAGAGTTATTAAGAAAAAGAACCAGCCAATCAAAAAGTCAGATTAAGTATGAAAACTAGCTGTGAAAAAATAATTATCATTTGATATTCAAATATATATTGATAAAGAGAAAGCGTAAGGATTGGTGGCGAAAATAGCATTAACACAAACAAATACAAATTATCTATGGTTCAATAATTTTGATGTTGAACAAAGCTGTTCGAAAAAAGTTCTAATATTATTCAAAACAAAACCCTCGCCTACATACAATTTTTGAGTTTTTCAACTCACCCAATTGACAGAAACTAGCTGGCAATATTAGTTACAATCGTATTAGATGTAAGGAGTATATGCAGCAGACGATTTAAGTTATATGTGCTGTATTTTTCATACTCACGAATCAAGATGAGCTTTTGATATGTTATTTATTACCAAAAGTTACCAACATTTTGAGAAATACAGTATTTTCAATGCTTACGTTTTAATTTTACGAGTACATATAAGAGCTGAAAATGATTTTTGGCAGTACTGCCAAAAATCATTATATGTACATCTATAGTGAAGTGAAATGAGTACATACCGTCGCACTATAAAGCCAAATCGTGGTCTACAATTTCATTTAGCATTTTTATAGCGTTATTATAGTCATTGTAAAGTGATTTCTGCAGGTATGTTTCCATATAAACATACATAAGGCATAAAAACCAACAATTTTACAGTACTTAAATTCTGTGTTGCAACTAACGTTTTTCAGACAATTGGAACCATTTGAATGATTTTCACGGCTTAATTCATCGAACCTTACGGTTTTCAATAGATTAATGAAGAAAAAATAACATGTCAAAATTTTCGTCCAGTTACGGCACATATAACTTTAAAACTCGACAACAAATGAAGACACCATTTTTGTGGAGAACTGGTCATTTCTTAATGACATTATCAAAATGTCTGTTCCATTTTTGCTTAACAGTTATTATTATCAAGGAATTAAAAATTGATGTTACTACTGAAATTAAAATTATTGATGGCAACACAATTAACTATGCTGAAGATCAGAAAAGATAAAATGGGAATGTCAATTAAAGATGCTCCACTGCCGACAGAGCATAAATGATATTCTTCATTTGAACAATAATTGGTGTTTAATCGTGTATATATATGCCTAATTAAAACAAAAAAATAACATGAAATGATTTATTTTGCCTTTGGTGTATGCGCAATCAGTACTTCATTCCATATAGGATATAGTGCCACAGATTTTTTTCGGGATGCAATTAATTATTTTTCATATTTGTAACTTGAATTAAAATTAGAAGCTCAAACTTTTTAACTTTGGTAATGGTGTAAAGTAAGTAACTTTTGTAAATGAAGACAAATACTAAATCGTCTCCTCCTGTTTTTGATAGTGAACAAACACCATTTGTCAGCGGTGGATCATCTTTAAGACTTTGTCTCAGACGACTGAAAAAGTGCATTTTCTGATACAAGTGTATTAATTTCAATTCATAATTATTTGTACAGGATTAAAATCTGTTCTTTTTTATATCAGAAAATAGTTTTTGCATCAACTTACCTGATGCCAGAGTTTCTTACAGATGGTACAGAATGAGAACTGACAGGCAATACAGTAGGCAAGGTTGAGGGCGTTGTCACTCTCCCTTACAACCACGCCTTCACACCGTGGACACCACACAATGTCTCCCATGTTGTCCAGTGCTTTCTGTAAAATTAAGATGACAGACGATATAGCTCCTTTGCTTTACAGTACATGTCTGTGATCCTTATAACATGTTTATTGATTGATTGATTGACAGATCAAGAGATTTATACAACATGCATGGTCAGTGCAACAACAAATAAGACTGTCCTGTCTCCACAAAATGTCACCATATCTAAACAGCTTTCCCTACCTGTAAAGCAAGACGTTCGTATCGACCATACTGCTCCTCTCCCACTGCTTCTCTGATAATGTTAGGTGGAATATCTGTCTGACATTCTGCCTCAGGGCACCTGTAACACCAATGTAACATATAACACCGCTAAATCAACCACAATAGTATCACTACACTATCCTAAACAAAAAAATAAAGTTTAATACAATGTAATACCAACTGCATTGATGGACCATATGTAAATCTCTGTTAACGATGAAGGTCCATTTCGCTGTTGTGCCGTATGGTGCAAATGATAATAAACTTCAGTGTGGTAATTAGGGTGACGGCAGGAAAAATAAGACGACCCGTATTATGAAAATTTACATTTAATCTATATTAATTCAATTATTCAGAAGAGGGTGTTACGTGTAATATTGATAATAAGATAATAACTTGTGTTGATCTACAATTTTATCAATCTTGTTTTACTTTCCCATTTAAAGAATTAAAAGCGATTTCGGAAAGGTAGTGGGCTTTTAATAATGTTTTAAAGAGAAAATCATTAAAGCACATAATGCATAACAAAAACACATCTGATGTTGGCTTTATCAAACTTCACATCTGGATTGAATTGTGATCTACACATGCATGTAAAACTTACACAAGTTCAGTGACAGTTCCGTCTCTGACGTGGATTTGACAGAGTTCCTGTACACATTGTCGACACATGTGGTGGCCACACTGTTTCATCCTATACAAATCCGTGCCTGGGATTTCCATGAAACAGACACAACACTCGTGTTCTGATCTCTGAAACTGGAAAGCTTCTTCCTCTGCACTGTACCTATCAAAAATATTATTTAATATATTTTGATGAATATTATTTGTTTTAAATTGTGATTTCTTTAAAGATGCTCCACTGCTGACAAATGGTATTTTTTCACTATCAAAAACATGAGCAAACGATTCAGTATTTTTCTTCAGTTACAAAAGTTACTTACTTTACATCATTACCACCATTGAAAAGTTTGAGCTTCTAATTTTACTTTAAGTTAATAATATAAAGAAATAATTAATTGCATCCCGAAAAAATTTCGTGTCACTATACCCTATATGAAATGAAATACTGATTGCGCATGCACCAACGGCAAAATAGATTATTTTATTATAGTTTTTGTGTTAATTAGACATATATATTTACGATTGAACACCAATTATTGTTCAAATGATGAATGTCATTTATGCTCTGCCGGCGGTGGAGCATCTTTAAACAGACTACTAGCTACTTAATTTCGCAAATTCCATTTCAAAAATAGTTAGCGAAGATTGACATTAGTATTTAAAAACAATGACTAGAAATTTCTCTTGATACAAAATAATGTAATGTAAATATTATTTCACAAAGAAAAACTTTTGTGATTTTACTTGGATTTTGAAAGTTTGCCTTAGACATTCAACTAAACACACATGTTTCCATTGTGAGTAAATTCATCGTATTAGTTACAATTATAATGTTATTACCGTATTCGACCCAATAAGCGCCCAAGGCGCTTAAAAATTTGATAAAAAAGAAAAGGTGCTAATAAGTCAAAATTATTGCAAATCTATTGCCTGGGCAATTGAAATTGAGGCCTCAAAAAGGGGGAGGGGCGCTTATAGGGACATGGGCGCTTATTGGGTCGAAAACGGTACCTGTATTTACAGGAGTGTTCTTGTATTTAAATGACGACAACACAACAATGTGATAATTGAAGAACCAGATGATGGAATTGAAACCTAGTATATTGTAATTGTACCCTACAACTCAGTTATGGTGACAGAAAAAAATAAGGGGTGTAGCAATACATCGGACTATCAATATATTGCGATTGTATGCCTCTCAACTCGATCAATAAATGGCATTTTCAAAAAGTCAATAACAATTGCTGATAGTACACCAAACTATTGTCAGATATTTTTCTGTAACTTGGACTAAAATCATGTACTCACTGAGTGTTGGTAAACAGACTAACATTCACAATAAAATGTCACTTTTTCCATGCTATGTAATCAAAATGCAAATACCGACAATCTTCTCAATCATGATCTTCATTGCGTTTGAGTTGGTACTGATGCTAGTAGGTAAAGGAAAGTAACAATAAACCAATACTGAAATAGATATATGTCAAGGCGGCCAATTCATCAACTGGATTTTAATATAATTCAGAATGCAATACTATCGCAATACTCTTGCAATTGTAGTCAGCAGTAGTTAAACTATCGTGATAGGAATAGTATTGCAATAATCAAAATTGTAGGCGATAGTCAGCCCTAAAAATTATCCAAACCTCATCATAGATGTCACAGCTTCCTCAATGTGAAGACAATCCGGTACCCCTCTCTCGTCTGCAACGTTATCCTCAGGACTTGTCTCCCGTAATATGATATGGTCTAGAAGGCCTAGAAAACTGTTCAAAATAAAACAAAATATGGTGTAGTAGGCCTAGAAAACTGCTTAAAATAAAACAAAATGTGGTCTAGTAGGCCTAGAAAACTGCTCAAAATAAGATAAAATGTGGTCTAGAAGGCCTTTTTTTGGAGTGTGATGTATTGATGAATGTCTTCATTATGATATCAAAATTATTATCCTGACATAGGTCTTCAAGATTTATATCATTATGTTGTATTTCCAAATAGCGTATATAGAATCCCTTTCTACAACTACATATACAAGTATGGCTGCTTCAGTATCAATCACAGTTATGTGATATTGAGTTTGACTTCGTTTATTGAAGAACTATTGTGTCGAAAAAAAAATATAGTTAAGTTTAATAAACGTAGTACTAACTTACAAATCTGTCAAAAATTCAATACAACTAACTAAATAATTTCCCTCTATATAAAAGATATCTGTCTATAAAGGACATTTTTGCTATGTCTCTTTGGTATCTTTTATAGACAGACTTGACTGAACTTTAAATACCTTAATGAATTATTTTCCAGCCAATCGATCCACGTGTAAAGTATCGGCATTCCACGGGACTCCTCCCACAGTTTATCCAACATTTCACACAGCGCCCCTAACTGTTGCCATGACAACCAAATTGCGGACAAGGTGAATTGTGGAGGTCCACAGGCGGGGTACTCAGGTGGGAAAATCACCGTCAGATTTAGTGGTGTGAGGTGGGAGATCATAATGGATGCTAAAAGGTTGTGCCCTAGATAAGAAAAATACATGAGTATAAAACTCCTGTGAATGGGTCTGACGGTTTGTTCAGATTTCCCTGAGTCTGACGATTTGTTCAGATGATTTACCTGTGACTGACTATTTGTAGAAGATTTACCTGAGACTGACTATTTGTTAAGAAGATTTACCTGTGACTGTCTATTTGTTAAGAAGATTTACCTGAGACTGACTATTTGTTAAAGATGCTCCACCGTCGACAGAGTATAAATGATATTCATCATTTGAACAATAATTTGTGTTTAATCGTGTATATATATGTCAAATTAACACAAAACAATAATATAAAATATTCTATTTTTCCTTTGGTGCATGCGCAATCATTACTTCATTTCATATAGGATATAGTGACACGGAATTTTTTCGGGATGCAATAAATTATTTTTCATATTTTCAACTTTAATAAGTAAAATTATATGCTCAAACTTTTCAATTGTGGTAATGGTGTAAAGTAAGTAACTTTTGTAACTGAAGAAAAATACTTAATCGTCTGCTTCTGTTTTTGATAGTGAAAAATACCATTTGTCAGCGGTGGAGCATCTTTAAGAAGATTTACCTGAATCTAAAGATTTGTTCAGAAGATTTACCGAAGACTGAATATTTTTTAAGCAGATTTACAGAAGACTGACCATTTAGTAAGAAGATGTACCCATCAATATCTGACCATTTGTTAAGAACTTTTACCTGAGTCTGATCGTTTGTAGTTGACCGGACCAGGATTCTGTACTTCCGGCCCTTGTTCTGTATTTTGTGTTGAATCCTGGAGAGGCATACAGATATCTAATGTCACTTTGTGAATCTCCTGTTTTACTGGCACTTGCAGCTGTTGGCACAAATATTCTTTATCAATAAAGAACACATACAAGTATGAGTAACTGCTGCTATGACAAATTCAAAAGAAGATACAATTGCATCATTGCACACACCCATCAAAGGTGTAAGTTTGGTAATACAGTATATCATAAATATACATGTCAAGTTTGTTTGTGATTCAGCATGGCATAATAATAAAAAGAAAAAGATAAAAAAGTAACTCATAATCAGAATTAAGACTAACTGTAGATCGTACTAAGTAATTGTGTATTATTTTGTTGACAATGATGTACTTATGTGATTATTTCAGAGGTTGTTAACTTAAGCGAAAATAAAATTGCTTCTAACATTTACCTGAAGCTGGAACAATCTAGAATTTTCCTTGCTTTCATTCTCGGATATTTCTTCTGGTGCTGAAGAAAACACTGTCAACCTGTTTTCCTCGCTTTCAAAAATGGACTGGAGAGCTAGAACCTGTTGGTAACAAAGACCAGATATAACACTTCCTGGTTCTTGCTGACATCCTCATTTGAGATACATTTTATACAAAGTCCCTGGGCCTTTATCATTATTTTTGAGTAAGAAAGACAATAAAAACATGGAGCAGGGTACATCCAAGCAATCTGGAAAACTTTAAAACCCAACCTGGGACCACTGACACCCACTTAGAACCCCATCACTCTGGGACCACTGACATCCTCTTAGAAACCCATCACTCTGGGACAACTGACACCAACTTAGAACCCCATCACTCTGGGACCACTGACTTCCACTCAGAATCCCATCACCCTAGAACCTCTGACACCCACTTAGAACCCCATCATCCTGGGACCACTGACATCCACTTAGAACCCATCATCCTCGGACCACTGACACCCACTAAGAACCCCATCACTCTGGGACCACTGACTTCCACTCAGAATCCCATCACCCTAGAACCACTGACACTCACTTAGAACCCCATCATACTGGGACCACTGACATCCACTTAGAGCCCATCATCCTCGGACCACTGACACCCACTTAGAACCCCATCACTCTGGGACCACTGACTTCCACTCAGAATCCCATCACCCTAGAACCACTAACACCCACTTACAACCCAATCACTCTGGGACGACTGACATTCACTTAGAACCTCATCACTCTGGGACTGTCAACTGACATCCACTTAAATTAAATCCCCATCACCCTGGGACCACTGACACCCAGTCAGAACCCCATCATCCTGGGACCAGTGGACCACTGACTTCCACTCAGAATACCATCACCCTGGGACCACTGACACCCACTTAGAACCCCATCACTCTGGGACCACTGACATCCACTTAGAACCCTATAATCCTGGGACCACTGACACCCAGTTAGACCCCATCACTCTGGAACGACTGACATTCACTTACAACCCCATCACCCTGGGACCACTGACACCCACTTAGAACCCCATCACCCTGGGACCACTGACACCCAGTTAGAACCCCATCACTCTGGGACCACATCCACTTAGAACCCAGTCAGTTGCCAGGTACTAACTGCTGGTCGGTGGTTTTTCTTGCAAGTATTCTTGCTTTCCTCCACCAACAAACCTGGCAGGTCCTTAAATGACCCTGGCTGTTAAAAGGGCGTTATAAACTATTAATTAAAACCTTAACCTGTTTGGGTACATTAGTTAGCCAGTTTGTTATCGGGTGCTATTAGTTGGTATTATTCCAAAAATTTCACAGCACAGGATCTTAACGTTCTTGATGTATAGCTAAAAATACACAATGAATAGCATAAATATGAAAATGTCGTATATTTCAATATAGGCTTATGTATACTATAGTGTCGACAAAAAACAAATAAAAATAGATATGGTCATGACAGCTCATGTCATATTATATTGGACATAAGTGTTTAGAACGCTGTTAAGTCAAAAACCCACTATATATTACTAGTAATATATATATCCATATATAAGTCTATCGTGGGTCTTTGACTTTCCAGCGTGTGTTAGTAAACACCTAATGACCTATGTATTTGCAGAGTATATAAAGTAGATCCCATAACTAACTCTTACCTCGTCTTTCTGTTCCTCCAAGTTATCGATCAAGTGCGATGACCATGCTCCTTTCCTATGGTAACCTGGCTCTGCAGCTGTTGCCATTTTTCTCTAATGTTTGCTTGGCCTGTCCATGCAATAGCTGTCAACGAGCATTCTGTAAACATCTCATAGACGCTTGACTTAGGCACAATATCCCATACGTACAAAACATATTATTGACTCAGATTCGTTAAAAATGCAATGTTGTGCAATGTTTTAATGCTGTCCTCTGCAGCTTAGAGTTAATGTTTTAGACGGAACCGGAAAAAATATTTAGGATGCAGACGATGTGTGATGAAATCATGGTCACGACATTTCACTAGCTCTTTCAGGCCAGTTCGAATACCGCCAGTTCTACTAGAACTGTCTGCAAGGTGAAACGAGTAATTCCCCTTGACACACCACCATGCCGGTGGAAGTACCCAAACAGAGAATTCTGAAATACTCTCAGGCCTTAGTTGGATGTTCAGGACAGGTAATTTCCGTCTCCCTTCATTACTTATATACATATATTTAGTTTATTATTCTAGCCAAGTGCAAAACTATGTTCTACCAAATTTCTGCATCACAGTTTAATGTCATCAAAACAACTCTGTACTACTTCACTATTTTTTCTTTGTTGTAGCTATATCCATATTTTCATCAAATCAAGAATTTATTATGTCCTTAGCTTCAATAAGATAAAAAAAATGATGTAGCTTTTGACAACGGTGACTTACCTCATCCTTGATATTCCAAGTGTTACTATCACTGTAGTAATATCCTCCCCTGGGCTGTGTCATAACAAAACTGAACACTGTGTGTGTGACGGCTGATGAACATGTAGTTTGGTGGACCATCCTTTGATGTTCATCAAGAATCAAATAAAAAGCTAGTACATTGAGTGGCTTTAAAAGTTTGAAGTTTGGCTCTCTAATCTTCAAATGAAGTGCAGATTGCTCCTGAGCTGCCTTTAGTTTTACTATGAGATATTCCAGGGATGGATAGAATGACCGTGAGAATAACCCCTGGAATATTGAGGATGCTGTGACATTGAAAGTGAGTTAAATTGCCCTCCATAACTAGGATAATACATTAAAAGCACATACATGGATCAAGCGGGATCTGCATTTGAACAGTTTAATGCTGGTTTAGCTAGTTACATATAATGATATTGAAATTTCCTTGTTGTCACCATCAAGCATTAATGATTCAGCTGAGTTGAAGCATTAAAGTTAACTTGCCTATGACAAAATTCCATATATTTTCACTTTTCAGGCAGCAGCTTATGGGAAATGTGTTGCAGCCAAGAGTACAGTTAAAAAGGGAGATTGTGACAAAGAATTTCTGTTACTTCAAGAATGTATGCGGACTGGTGTAAGTATAATATCTTCATGTTTTTCCTGTCAAATTACATAAAGCCTGCAGCACGTTTGGTTAGAATGATAATTATTGCTCTGAATATGGCTTTAATATAAAAAATGCTTATTTTTCTTGGTGAGATTTATTTTGTTGAAATGATATAGGTTATTTCTGGGTAGTTCCAACCAAAAGTCAGTATTGCCAACCTCTGATGAGGTCAAATCGTTATCACCCTTGAAAGGGACAAAACAAGGGTCATGTGCGGAACCACATTTGAGTGCAATTTTAAAACCTTTTTAAAGCCTAAAATATGCATATATATTTATTATTTTCATATTGTTTTTCAATAATATTTATGATATTTTTGTATTAATATAATTAATAAAAAAATGTATTTTAAATCTTTAAAATATTTATTAAATGAAATCCAGATTATTGTTCTAAAAATGTCCAGTTACACTATTATCTTTGACTAAACAAAACGGCAGCCATTATGATTGGCTTGCCTGCCTACTGCAACAGGATACCGTTCACATTGACTATGTTTTATTCATGTGATTAAATCTTTGTCTAAAATCATAAGTGTTTGTACTTTGAAGAGTTTTGAAGAGATTATTTCTGATTCTGAACAGCATAAATTTGCCATGTCTGAATTTGCTGGGTGGCTCTGGCTAAACACGGTCATGGACATTGTGATGCATGACTGAATAGATTAATTGCTACAATTTCACACCTTTATTAAAGTTAATGTAAACACAAACATAGGTACCTGCATTATACAAGGGCCTGATATATGAGTCTTAAGCCCTGAGATGTAATTAAAATTGAGCTAATGGCTTTATCTGACGTAATTTTTGTGAACTTTTTAACATGTTGGTACAAATGCTGAAAATCGGGTTATTTGATGACCCGACGGGTTAATCTTGTAGCAAGTTTGTAAAGGACTAATTAATATAAGAGTAATGTGCCTTTTTTGTCCCCCAAATTTTCAAACCTTTTATTTAGAGATTAAATTGTTGAATTACAAATATAGGAGAAATCCCTGACACTATTGATATGATAGTGATAGCTGTTTATTATTGCAGATACAGTTGCTATGGTAACCAACTTTTTTGGGGTTAAAATTGGCCATTTTCAAAACGGCCTAAACTATACATGTTGTATCTGCTTGTATTACATTGATATACATACACAATATATGCTGTGTTTAGTTGAACATTGTTTAACTCGAAAGGTTTCTAAAGATTTACTTAATTTACTGTATATATCTTATCACCCTAACTCAACTGACTCGGATAAGTTTCATTAATCATGGTTCAATAAGCTGATCAGTACCCAAAGTTTGAGTATTTCATTACAATTGCTGGTAGTAGATATTTCTGATTTAGTAATTTTGTTTCTTTTTTTTTTTCCAGATGAAGAAACTGAAGTAGGAACACTTGGATTCCTTAGCTAGCTTCAGACTGTACTAGGAAGATGGTTTAAATAGTTATTACAGTTATGTGTACATTTTTTCTGGATTTTTTGTACAAATCTATTTGTGTATGTATGATTAACAAATGAAATAAATATTAAAAGAAACACAACACATTTGTATAGATATACATACAAGTCGACTTGGTCTGATCAGTTCGAGCGAAAACTATTGACTTCCGTTTAAAAGCTATTCTATATCTAGATAAACAACAACCATGTGGTGGAGTGTTCAATTTGAATTTGTTTTTGAAGTATTATGAGATTTTCAAATATGAAAAGACCCTTTATAATCAAAATCATCCAGCAAAAGGAAACAAATCCATGGCAAAGAACCATAAGAAGAAAAAGAAGTTCCTGTAGGAACAGAATTTTAAACATGTAATGTATATAAAACAAAATACCCAAGGGTCATCTGACTTCCATGGCAAAAGTCATATAAGAAATTAATTAGATATGGTGTCATGGTAGCCATATTCAATTTTGGATCAACAAGAGAGTAGAGATGTAACACTAACAACACTTCATCAAGATCATTTCATGCAAGTTTCAGCCAAATCGCAATTGTAGAACTTGAGAAGAAGTTCCAAATGTGTTTTCAAGGAGGCGGACATCTTGGATTTCGGATGGACCCGAAAAATAACAACGCTTTATCAGAACCATGTAAGGATCATTTCATGCAAGCTTCAGCTAAATTGCGCAGTTAGAACTTTAGAAGTTCAAAATGTGAAAAGTTAACACACCGCGGACGACGACGGACGAAACACGACGTCTATATGTCATGCTGATCCAAAGGGTCAGATGACCTAAAAATACGACAAAACATTTTACTCTTTAATCTTTATTGAATAACAAAAAATATAACAATTTATAACGTTTAAAAAATTATCATATTACTTATTGAAAGTCGTTATTATAAAGAAGTTCATTTCAATTTTAAAATATTTGATGGTAATTTTTCAATCATAAAAAAGACCTACCAAAAAGTATAAATATTAAAAGTGTGTAGTTTTTTTCCAGATTAAAAAAAAAATTCAATAATTAAAATGTTTGGTTTGAATGTATAAATTCACAATTACTTTTCATACCACATTGTTTATAAAAAATACGACCATGCAAAAAAAATCATCTAAAATCAAATAAATTTTCATTCTTATTTTACATATTGATTAAAATTTTGAAATCATTGCCAAGTATTATTCTGAACCAAGCAGCATCACAAATATCCTAATTTCCTGAGACAGAGAAAGCAAAAAATATGAAGATGACCTTTTAGCATTGCAGTTCATTAGCCTACAATATTCCAGTCAAAGACATTTTCCAGTTTTCCAAAGTTTTTCCAATTTTATAATCGATCAATACACTATTTTGTTTTTGAAAGTCCAGACACACTCAAATCACCCCTGTTTTACTTTATAAATTACGGACTCGTCTGTACATATTCATTCCATTAATCCAATGGCACAGATTTTTCTTCTAAGAGCTTGTATTTTCCCCCTCTTTTTAAATGGTAAAATATGATTTTGAGCCAAGACCGAACCACTTCTTCATTTCTGCTGTTAAAACAAATGTCTCCATGAAGAACTCCATTTGATGTCTATAACTCTGCTTGTGAGAATTTCATACACCACTTTTTTCCTTCAGTGCATACAATATATCGTCTTGGCTAACATTTAGCCTCACTCTCATAAATAAGTCATTACGTCCATGTTCCACAAGTAGCAACCTTATGCTTCCAAGTCGAGAGCACATTCCAGCCAGTTCGGATGTAGATGGTGGCTGAAGATCTAAAAAGAAATATATTGTCATCAAGTTTGTTTGTGTTCCAAAAAGATACAAAAATCTTTCTTCAGAGCAACTCATATTAATAATAGACAATACAGAACAGTTGAAGATGCTCCACCGCTGACAAATGGTATTTTTTCACTATTAAAAACAGGAGCAGACGATTAAGTAATTTTCTTCAGTTACAAAAGCTACTTACTTTACACCATTACTACCATTGAAAAGTTTGAGCTTCTAATTTTACTTCAAAATGAAAATATTGAAAATAATTCATTGCATCACGAAAAAATTCTTTGACACTATGTCCTATATGGAATGAAGTACCGATTGTGTGTGCATATATATACCTGACTAAACACAACAGTTATTGTTCAAATGATGAGTGGAGCATCTTTAAATTAAAACCTTAACAGAAAATATAAACACTTACCATCAAATCTACAAAGGGAAATATGCTGTGAATACAGTTTGCCGAATTCTGCCTCTTCCAACCCTGTACGATGAAATTCGGCCACAATCGCCCGAAGGAACACTTTCTCTTGTACCGAACAACTCCTGAGCAAAATAGAATTGTTGACATTAAAGTATGTCAATTTAAGGATATTGCTAGTTCATTGAAGGTCAGATCAGTTTTGGTGATTATAAGAAATGAAATATCAGGTGGGGTCTTTTATTTTAATCCTGATCCTTCCTTAACTAAAGTAAAATTCCTTAACACATCTGCAATATAGTTTCCTAGCGAGAGCTTTAAGCAAAGAATCAAGTGATTTTTTGGGAGGATATTCCTACCTCATGGGCAGATATGCCTAAAATACTGACAGTGCCTAGAGACTTACCTGATAGCGACTATTTTTGGAGAGGAGAACATTTCCTGCAGGGCAGTATCTACATGACAAGTGCTGACGAGGATGTTTGCCTTTTTGGAGGGAGACATGGCTTCTGTTATCTCGGTTGCCCGGCGACAAATGTCAAGTGCTCTCCTAGCATCTCCCGAGACAGCAGCGACTTTCCTGGCTGCCAACTGTATCGCATCATCATCAAAAGCTTTTAGGCTCTTCATCCTGGACACCACTATTTCCTGAAGCTGTCGGAATGTGTACGGCTGGAACGTCATCCTGGTGAGGCCCTATAGTAGTAAACCAATTCATAAAATGAGTGATAATACAGTATTGTTTATACTAGGGCCCTATAATGATAACCTAATTCTACCCAATGACACGATCTGTCATGCCCTCCATTGACCATGAAATTTAAGGTAGACCGTCCCTTCTGGCTTCCTCTAAAGGATTTCTTTCATTTTTTGATATTTTGATTTCAGGTATATCTTGATCACAAAAACCGCATAAATATCATTTGTCACCGGGTAAATTTAAATTTTCTTCCAGGGTTGCTTAAAGATATGTACTTATGACTTAATATTCCGGATTTTAAGGATTTTGAAATAAATGATATTTCCTCCCTATCACATCCCTTGACATATAAATAATAGACCTGTAACATGTTCATTCCTTCAGTAGGTGATATAGAATTCATAACTATATCCAATAAGCTGAGTTTTCCACAATAAAACAAAATATTGTTATCTTTAAAATTAAATCCAGTCCCAATTTTAGTGAAAAATTGCATCAAAATAGTCATGTTTTCTTATTTTCTGAAAGTATACATCTTTCAAATAATAAGTAAAGATTTTAACAAAAAATAAAATGAAAACATTTTCCAGCAATTTATTTCCGTATTTTGTTCGTCTGTTTCCGGACGAAAATACTGATATCTTACGAAGGTGCCTATTGAAGCTCGAAACTCAAATGTTTCCATTCAAAACACCACTAACTTCCTTGGTAATCCATATACTGTGTGAATTTATTTCTATTCTGCAAAAAGATAGGTATACAATTATAATGATAGCACTCATTCATTTGTTACTACAGACGTAAAGTTTTTCATTTTGGGTCCCCGTAAATCCATGTGTATTCCATCCGATTGTTTAGCGACTATTAGGATTCTTGGATTTTACTCCCTGCATGAATCTTCAAAATTATACTCCATTTACTGATTGTCACACATTTAGATCGATACATATCGAGTAAACACTCGAAACGGTTCTAAACGAAATACTTGCTCGAATGCCGATTTCAGAAGCGTGTTGTAATAAATGGGTACGGAGAAGTAAAATACGTTTGTCGGGATCCGGATAGCGACGTTACAAATGTATGACGTCACAGAAGGGACGGTCTACGTTAAGTTGGTACATTATCTATTCGAATCTTATGGTTTGACGATCCTTAAGACTTTTGGTAACTATGGCAAACACTTACCAAGCGAGAGGAGACACGCTTCATCATTATTCTCTCAGGAAGATCCATAGTGTTGGCTACAGCTAAGACTACAAGTCGGGCATGAGGGTGCGAAGGCCAGTCAAAAATGTTATACATGACGTCTTGTTTTCTTGTCCATAGCAGGTCAAGCTGAAAAAATCAAAACTTATCAACTGTAACTTTAACCAGTAGATTAGAACTTACAGTACACGCCTTTAACTTACATATATTAGATGGTGTTTAAATACCCGTTATAAAAGTAGTTCCCAGGAAATTATTGTTAAAATGAAGTATTTGATCTAAAACTGACCTCGTCAGCCAATAGAAGAACAGTTTCTTTTCTTGGTCCTCGTGTGGTGAACTGCTTGTTGAGAAGCTCTGCTGCATGATCAGGAGTGGCCTTCTGATTGGTTAATTGCTGAAACATCATACGAGTACATTGGTTATTTGAATAAAATAAAATGTGTATCATACATATTCAGACATACTGATTATCAGTTATCACAAGTTTGAACAGATTTATTTGTAATGAATCTGAAAGACAGGAATGAGGTATAGTATAGCCGATATGAGAAAAGCAATATGATTTTAAATTCATGGCTAGGACATATCATATTAAATTTGAAGCTTACAATCATTTCATGGAAAGACCTGATTTCTTAGCACATTATTATGGTCACAAAAATTTAATCAGCCAGTTATGAAATTAACCATTCAGGAAAAGCTGATAACCTTCCAGCAGAAAATAAAAATGATAGCGGTAGAGTACTTTTTCAAAATACATTCACATGACTTTTAATTGGATACATTCAAACAAAATTTCGACTAATAATTGCTCAATTAATAGAAACAGATTATAAATTCTGTGATAATTGATTTTGATCACTTGGTGTGCTAACCTTTAGGATCTGGACATAGGCCTGGCGTGGTTCTGTGAGTTTCATGCCGTTAATCTCTATGTATTTAAAGTATGGTAGATCCCCATCATCACAAGCTTGTTTCAGAGCTCGCGTCACCTCTCGAACTGTCGCCGTCTTTCCTGTTCCTGGCACACCAGAGATGTACATACAACTGAAATATGAGAATGGGCAATCTAAAATTTCGGAAAACCTGGATAATTTGATAATTCAGTTAAGAAACCCTTGACAGTATAGACAAAAATTTATTAATATCAAAAGTGTTGGGGAAACACTTTTGGTATCATATTAATAAACCTGCCACATTTCACTTTGATATTATAGAAGCGTATTTACTTTCTATGCCTCCCATGTTAGTTGGAACACTTACCCTCCAGTTCCATCCAGGATTTTGCTTTCAACAAAGCTGTAGATATCATCAAATTCCTTGTCACGGCATGGAAGAGAGTCAGGTACTGCCGACACATGTAACCTGTACACAGTTATAATATTAGTTTATACTAACTTTTTTGGTGACCTGATTTCGATATTTCTTCATGAACAATTTTTTAAATTTGATTTGACTCTTTACAGCCATTATAGTTTTACAATAATTGTACCTGTGATTGGTTCCTGATCATTCATTAATAATTTACAAATTCTGTTAACCCTATACACAAGTATTTATCTCAAATAAGTTGGTCTTCATAAATACAACATTACTGTTTGCACCGAGATTAGATGATAGTCAAATTAAATGATCTGATTGGTCAAAAACATCATGACTAAAAGGTTTTGATTGGCTGTACCTTGCACGTGCCTCCTCCAATATACTAGTGGGTGAAGATAATGGTTTACATCTGCCAGGAATGGTTGGAGTAGCAACATGAGCAACAGAATTCCTTGACTAAATTGAAAAAAAAATATAAATAGATTAATAAATAAGTGGTAAAATAACAGTCTTTGTTCCCGTAATTATAGTCTTTTCTCCCTTTTTATTGGAAACAAAATTCATAATTGATCTAAGCTTTTCTGTTCAAAGTTCAAAAGTTACATTGTTTTCAATTTTTTGAATTTCGAAAAACTGCCATCTGGAGGCGAGATGTTTAAAGGAGCTTTAATTTAATCTTACTGGATTAATATTTCATCCACACACATGCAAAAAATATAAGATTTCTGGACTTTAATAATTACAAGGTGTAAGTCAATACCATGGATCTTAATTACATTAAACTACCTTTATATTTCTTTGTGAAGTTTTGCCAGATGATGGCCGACCTCTTTTCTTGCGTGTTGATGTTTTAGATTGAAATTCTTCGTCACTAAAGTTTTCATTTGAGTCTTCATCCTCATCATCATCAGCGAAAACATCCTCATCATCATCGCTCTCCTCTCCACTCTCATACTTCACAGGGGTGTAATCATTATCAGCGTAGTCCACTTTCCTGTATATAATATATTTATGAATGAAATCTGTAAACTTACTTAGTACTATCTATAAGAAATATAACAATCTTAAATGTCTTCCTTTGAAGCTCTAAGATGCTGTATGTGGATCAATACATAAAGATAAGAGAAATATTTATACCATAAAGCTAGTTATTTTCATAGGTCAAACATTTTTTGAATTTGAATTAAAATGGGAACATTGTCGATGGGTTAGTTAATATTTTTTTTAAATGACTGACTGCATCGTACTGCTGTGACAAATTTCTATAAATTAACAGAGTTGAATGATAAATATAACTTTTCACCAATCAAAGAAACGAAACAAAATTAATTTAGTACAAAATTTTCACAATGAAATTGATTGATAAAATACAAATTCAGGATATTTGAAACTTTTGTAGCAGTAACCCCAATATGCAAGACTTACATGGAACGCTTTCTCAATGACCTTCCTCCAGAAGTGACAGGGGTGTCAGTCTCAGATTTCTGACGCTCTCGGTCAAACATGGATCCAAGTCCACGACGGGCTGGTCTCTCTATACTATCCGGTGTCTGGTTCCTAAACGACTCGTATTGACTGCCTACACGCTTCACTATCACACTTGGTACTAGCTTCCTCCTCTCGACCTTGCTTGCTGACCTTGATGTTTCCTCCTGTCTCATACTTGTTCTCCGAGGTTCAGTCCTACAGCGTTTTGCACCAGTAGCATCTCCAGAGCCTCCTTTCCGTTTTGGAGTTGTAAATTTAGAAGTATCTGCCTTTGCTTTGACCTTGTTTGGTGTACATGACTTTACAGATTGAACTCTAGATCTTGATCCAGAATCACTAACCTTACTGGGCGTTTCTGACCTTAAGCTTGTGACCTTTGTTGGAGTTGCTGTCCTTGACCTTGATTTTTTGTCTAGGGGTGTTTTATTGGATTTAGGGCGTGATGTTGGCCCAGACACGTTGGAGATTCCACTATCAGATGACATAGTTGATATAATGGACACAGAATCACTGTCAGTGTCTTGGAGATCGCTGAAGAAATTTACCACATCCTCCCCTTTATACCAAGGGTACTTGGCACTTCCTCCTTTCACTTTGTCTAATGCTGAAGTAAGAAAAGTGAGACATAATTGAGAGGATATATATTGTATATACCTTATTTGACATACATTATACATTGTACTGACTACTGATAATGAAATGAGTATGAAAAGAACATACATAGAAGTTTCCACCTCAAGAGATGAAATATTACCAGTATTCATCAAGAAACAAAAATATTCTATTTATTACATTTGTTTTCTAGCTTCAATTTACTGAGTTATTTGCCATTGCAATTCTTCCATAGTATTTTTGTGAACACAATGACAAATTTCTACACAAAAATATGACATTTTCACACACAAACTAATGACATAACAATCAAAATGGTACTTACACTGTCAATGCTTCATTCCATAAGCGAGTTTTATCAAAATTTATATTTTCACTAGTGTGAAGTATATTGCTTTTATGTTCACCGTAAAACTTAATAAATTACACAAAAGTTTTTGACTAAGAGCAGAGAACTTGCACAGAGATTTTGGACTAGGATGAGAGTACACTAGCGAACTAACACAGAGATTTTGGACTAGGAGCACAGAAGATAAACTTACACAGAGATTTTCGACTAAGAGCAGAGTAGAAGAACTTACAGAGATTTTGGACTAGGAGCAGAGTAAACTAGTTTACTTACACAGAGATTTTGGACTAGAAGCAGAGTAGACTAACCTACGAACAGGATTTTGGACTAAGAGCAGAGTAAACAAACTTGCAGAGATTTTTGACTAGGAGCAGGGTAGACTAACTTACACAGATTTTGGACTAGGAACCATGTAGACCAATTGCAACTTACACAGAGATTTTGGACTAGGAGCAGGGTAGATTTTGATTTTGGACTAGGACAAGGGTAAGTTAACTTACAAAGAGATTTTGGACTAGGAGCAGAGTAGATTAATTTACACAGATTTTGGACTAGGAGCAGAGTAGATTAACTTACACAGAGATTTTGGACTAGGAGCAGAGTAGATTAACTTTCACAGATTTTGGACTAGGAGCAAAGCAGACGAACTTACACAGAGATTTTGGACTAAGAGCAGAGTAGATTAACTCAGGGTTCACCCTTGACCTTAGGCACAATGAGAGAAAAAAATCTCCCTCACCTTGTTTCAATGAGATTTTTCAGATGTGGATGGATTTTTTTTCTCATTCCTTTATTTATCCTTTTTTTTTGCTTGCAAGAGATCTTCAATGTTAATTGTTAAGTCCTCTTATTAAAGATTGATTATGACAAGCGTGTCATAGTTTTATGTCAATAAAATAAATAACAAGGTATATGCAAATTGTTTGTTATTGTCTGCAGTTTGTATGTATACTCTATGTTCTGCAAATATTGTTCACGAAAGAAAGTTTAGCTGGTTTCCTGCTGAATTTCTGGTCTTATCAATTATTAGTTAACCCACAGTCTATATGCATCTGTATTATGTACCACATATAATCTCTATCTAAGCTGATATTATCTTTAAAAAGTATTTTTAATTAGCTCAGGTCAAATGCATAGTAATAACAATATTATTATGTACGCAGGTAAGTCATTGTCAGTCAGGTGAATGGCAAGAAAATCTCACTAGAAAACGATCCTGATTAAACAATTTCTGAAAAAATGTGTTTCAAGTTCATTATCATTTGACCAACGGTGGTGGATTTTGGATAAAACTAGCCACAGTCGTTGTAAAAGAAACGCCTGCATGATGCATAGATCTCATTTAACGTGACAGATTGCCATTTTTCATCCGTCGGTTTTCTTTCACCCTTCAATATCTTTCAAGTCTATTATTTTGTTTAAACATTTAAATTATCGACTACAATTTAATCTTTCAAAACGTGCTTTTGAAAATCAATTTATTTAAAACTGTTCATTCATGGATTAATTTCAACTTGCCTGAAAGTTAATTTCGTTGTCTGTCAACACGGCAGCCGGCCGCGTGGTTGTCTGCCTCGTGTTCTGGACATACAATTATTTATAGGAATATTTTATGTAATGATGTCATCTATTAGTTCCAAATCTAAAGTATCTGACCCCTCAAAATTACTTTCGACATCTGACACATCGCTAGCAAAGAACTGTTGTGCATGTTCTTCCTCACTTCGATAGTCACATGTACTGTAGCAGTATAGGGTTAATAAAGCATTTGAATTAATTGGGAGAATGCAGTGGCAAGCGCCGCGGAGACACTGATTGGGACTCACTATCATTAGGATCTGTAAACAGGATTAGATTATATTTCCGGAACTACGATTGGTAAATATTATGTTTTTTTTGACTGCGTGATTTTTTCTCGCATTATATTAGACTTTAATGCGATTTATATGAAAATAATACGAGAATATCGCGAAATCGCGCCCAAAAGTGAACCCTGTAACTTACAGAGATTTTGGACTAGGAGCAGGGCAGACTAACTTACAGAGATTTTGGACTAAGAGCAGAGAAGACTAATTTAAGATTTTGGACTAGGAGCACAGTAGACTAACTTACTCAGAGATTTTGGACTAGGAGCAGGGTAGACTAACTTACTCAAAGATTTTGGACTAGGAGCAGAGTAGACTAACTTACACAGATTTTGGACTAGGAGCAGAGTAGACTAACTTACACAGAGGTTTTGGACTAGGAGCAGAGCAGACTAACTTACAGAGATTTTGGACTAAGAGCAGAGAAGACTAATTTAAGATTTTGGACTAGGGGCAGTGTAGACTAACTTACTCAGAGGTTTTGGACTAGTAGCACTGGATTTAACATCTACTTCTTTAGTGAGTCTTCTGATTGGTTTTACACTTCTCCTTTGCTGGTTGTTTATCTCTGAGTCAAACAAATTTCTGTTCCTCTGCAGTATATCGCCACCAATGGAATGCCTTGTTGGTCGGAGTTTATTTGTAGAATTTTCAAAAGGTTTCCCTGTCACAAGTCCACAACCTAATGATCGTCTTGATGAGCGATTTGAAAACATGTTTTCTTTAGAGCTTGTTCTTTTTTCAATCTTTGATTTTACATTTGATAATGCACTAAATTTGCTTCCATTGTAGGATCTGGTAACATAGAATTTGTCTGTACATTTTCCCTTAGGTATTTCTCCAGGCTGACAGGTTTTAATCTGAAATTCAAATGGACTTATCTTTAGTATTTTAAACACACAAAATTTGAGAAGGGAACGATTTAATCAAGACTAAGTGGTTTGTCAAGTAACCATGCCTTTTAATGTTAGAATAGCTTTTAAAGTGGTTTTACAGTATAACTTGTCATAACATAACAAAGGAGCTATACACTACTTTTATCATCAGTACAGTAAGCCAATCCAGAAGTAGGGATAAGACACAAGATTATAATAAGCAGACAGAAACAATTCTTTCATCAAGGACAAGAGGCCCATGGGCCTTAACGGTCACCTGAGTTCAGATACAGAATGAAACAAAGACATGCATATAAACACCATATATTTGCCCATCAGGCCCTTAAAGTCAGTCAGTGATTTTATAAATTTGACTTTTTAATCTATGAAGATTATTTGGTTCCATCAAATCTGTGAATTCAGAAGAAAGATTTTTGAAATGTTATCCATTTTGACCCCTTTTGGCCCCACCCCTCTGGCCCCTGGGGGTCAGCCAGGACCAATATGGATATGATGTTAAAATGCTATCTCAGGCTAATAATTCTACCCCAAATTGACTAATTTCCTATGAAAACTAAGCAAATAATGCTTATAGTGTTTTTCCTATAAAAACTATTGTAAATTTGACCCCCTCCCAAGGGGAAAATCAGAGATCAAAGGGCCATGAAATTCACAAATTTTTGTAAAGGGCCTTAAGACCTTCCAATCTATCAAGAGTATCTGGTTCCATCAAATCTGTGAATTTAAAAAGAAGATTTTTGAAATTGCCATTTTGACCACTTTTGGCTCCGCCCCTCTGGCCCCTGGGGATCGGCCATGACCAATATGGATATGGATGTTAAAACGCTATTTCAGACTAATAAATCTAACCCAGTTTGACTAATTTCCTATGAAAAATGGGCAAATAATGTTCATAAATGTGTTTTTCCTATATAAAGCAGTGTTCCAGCTAGGATTTGAAAAGGGCAGGGCGCTGGGCAAAAAAAGGGCATTTTTTTCCGCGACATAAAACTTTTAGGGCATTTTATATATGACATACAGCTAATATCAGAAACAACTGTATAATATGTATATCATTGCATCATAATCGTCAATGATTGTAATATCAATACCTATATTATGGCATCAAGTAGACTTTGGGAGTGTTTTGTGGATTCTCCAAAATGTCTGAGACATAGAAAGAAAATGTTGACTGTTTTGATAATAATTTGTTTATTTTTTATTTGGATTAACAGGATGCCACAAAATCTGCTTTGTTTCAGTTCTGTAGTTGTCTCTGTACTCTCTGTTGATTCCTTAAGTCTTACTTTAAGAACATCTTCCATATATTTGTTTTTGCAATGTGTGTTGTCATTTACAAAATCCATTCAGTCTTGCATCAAGTAACATTTACCAAATAAGTACATGCATTATAAATTGCCACAATTTGTCTTTAAGTGATCATGTGTTTACCATTTTGTTTCAGAATTTAGTTCTATCCATGAGCTTGAATGTATTTACAGAATGAAAAGAGAAGAAACAAAATTCTTTCAATTACAGTATAATTCACAAGAAACAAAATATTTCTATTTATTACATTTGTTTTTCTAGCTTAATTTACTGAGTATTTGCCATTGCAAATTCTTTCCATTAGTAATTTTTGTGAAACAACAAGACAAAATTTCTAACAAAAATATGACATATTTCACACACAAAACTAATGACTATAACAATCAAAATATGGTAATTACACTGTCAATGCTTCCTATTCCATAAGCGAGTTTTATATCAAAAATTTATTATTTTCACTAGTTGTTAAGTATATTGGGCTTTTATGTTCACCGTTAAAACTTAATAAATTACACAAAGTTTTTGGACTAAGAGCAGAAGAACTTGCCACAGAGATTTTGGACTAGGATGAGAGTAACACTTAGCGAACTAACACAGAGAATTTTGGACTAGGAGCACAGAAGATAAACTTACACAGAGATTTTTCGACTAAGAGCAGAGTAGAAGAACTTACAAGAGATTTTGGACTAGGAGCAGAGTAAACTAGTTTACTTTACACAGAGATTTGGACTAGAAGCAGAGTAGACTAACCTAACGAAACAGGTATTTGGACTAGAGCAGAGTAAACAAACTTGCCAGAGATTTTTGACTAGGAGCAGGGTAGACTAACTTACACAGATTTTGAGACTAGGAACATGCTATAGAGCCAATTGCAAACTTACACAGAGATTTTGGACTAGGAGCAGGGTAAGAATTTTTGATTTTGGAACTAGGACAAGGGTAAGTTAAACTTACAAAGAGATTTTGGACTAGGAGCAGAGTAGATATAATTTACACAGATTTTGGACTAGGAGCAGAGTAGATTAACTATACACAGGAGGATTTTGGACTAGGAAGCAGAGTAGATTAACTTTCACAGATTTTGGACTCAGGAGCAAAAGCAGACGAACTTACAACAGAGATTTTGGACTATAGAGCAGAGTAGATTAACTCAGGGTTCACCCTTGACCTTAGGCACAAATGGAGAGAAAAAAAAATCTCCCTCACCTTGTTTCAATGAGATTTTTCAGATGTGGATGAGATTTTTTTTCTCATTCCTTAATTTATCCTTTTTTTTTGCTTGCAAGAGAATCTTCAATGTTAATTGTTAAGTCCTCTTATTAAAGATTGAATTATGACAAGCGTGTCAATAGTTTTTATGTCAATAAAATAAATAACATAGTTATATGCAAATTGTTTTGTTATTGTCTGCAGTTTGTATGTATACTCTAATGTTTCTGCAAAATTGTTTACACGAAAAGAAGTTTTAGCTGGTTTCCTGTCTGAATTTCTGGTTCTTATCAATTATTAGTTAACCCACAGTTACTAATAGCATCTGTATTATGTAACCACATATAATCTACTATCTAAGCTGATATTATCTTTAAAAAAGTATATTTTTAATTAGCTCAGGTTCAAATGCATTAGTAATAACAATATTATTATGTACGCAGGTAAGCTCATTGTCAGTCAGGTGAAAATGAAGGAAAATCTCACTAGAAAACGATCGCTGATTAAACAATTTCTGAAAAAAATGTGTTTCAAGTTCATTACATTTTGAACCAAGCGGTGGTGGAATTTTGGGATAAAAACTAGCCACCAGTCGTTGTAAAAGAAACGCCTTGCATGATGCATAGATCCTCATTTAACGTGAGCAGATTGCCAATTTTTCATGCCGTCGGTTTTCTTTCACCCTTCAATATCTTTCAAGTCTAATTATTTTGTTTTAAACATTTAAATTAATCGACTACAATTTAATCTTTTCAAAACGTGCTTTTGAAATATCAATTTATTTAAAACTGTTCATTCATGGATTAATTTCAACTTGCCTGAAAAGTTAATTTCCGTTGTCTGTCAAACACGGCAAGGCCAGCCGCGTGGTTGTCTGCCTCGTGTTTCTGGACATACAATTATTATTAGAATATTTTATATATGATGTCATCTATTAGTTCCAAATCTAAAAGTATACCTGACCCCTCAAAAATTACTTTCGACATCTGACACATCGCTAGCAAAGAACTGTTGTGCATGTTCTTCCTCACTTCGGATAGTCACATGTACTGTAGCATGTATAGGGTTACATAAAAGCATTTTGAATTTAATTGGAGAAATGACAGTAGCATCTCCAGAGCCTCCTTTCCGTTTTGGAGTTGTAAATTTAGAAGTATCTGCCTTTGCTTTGACCTTGTTTGGTGTACATGACTTTACAGATTGAACTCTAGATCTTGATCCAGAATCACTAACCTTACTGGGCATTTCTGACCTTAAGCTTGTGACCTTTGTTGGAGTTGCTGTCCTTGACCTTGATTTTATGTCTAGGGGTGTTTTATTGGATTTAGGACGTGATGTTGGCCCAGACACATTGGAGATTCCACTATCGGATGACATAGTTGAAATAATTGACACAGAATCACTGTCAGTGTCTTGGAGATCGCTGAAGAAATTTACCACATCCTCCCCTTTATACCAAGGGTACTTGGCACTTCCTCCTTTCACTTTGTCTAATGCTGAAGTAAGAAAAGTGAGACATAATTGAGAGGATATATATTGTATATACCTTATTTGACATACTTTATACATTGTACTGACTACTGATAATGAAATAAGTATGAAAAGAACATGCATAGAAGTTTCCACCTCAAGAGATGAAATATTACTGGTATTCATCAAGAAACATGAAATATTCTATTTATAATAATAATAATAATACTTTATTTATTGAGGGTGGCATATTTAGCATGGAGCTAATCTTCCATATTGCCCTCAATTATATAAACACAAACAAAATTGACATAAATCATCAAAATATACATCACATGCATATGATAACAATCTATATAGAATACAATGGAAAAACACAAGTGAAATGAAACACATACATTACTGTTTCATATACAGTATACTGTATAGTATATATTCCTTAAACAAAATAATAGGAACTGTTTTGATATAGGTAACATATATTAAGCATAATGTAAATTAATAATGCATTTAGATTATCAAGTTTGATAGTAAATAATTTCTTAACTTTTGCTTAAAAGTTACAAGGGTGTACATGTGGAGTGTGTTATATCAAGTGGAAGATTATTCCAAGATACAGCTCCAGAGTAGCTGAATGACTTTCTCATTGTCTCTGATTGTAACTTAGGTAAAAGGAGTTTATTACATTTGTTTTCTCGATTCAATTTACTGAGTTATTTGCCATTGCAATTCTTACATTGTATTTTTGTGAACATAATGACAAATTTCTACACAAAAATATGACATTTTCACACACAAACTAATGACGTAACAATCAAAATGGTACTTCCACTGTCAATGCTGCGTTCCAAAAGTGAGTTTTATCAAAATTGATATTTTCACTGGTGTGAAGTATATTGCTTTTATGTTCATTGTAAAACTTTATACATTTACATTACACAAAAGTTTTTGACTAAGAGCAGAGATTTTGGACTAGGATGAGAGTACACTAGCGAACTTATACAGAGATTTTGGACTAGGAGCAGAGTAGACAAACTTACACAGAGATTATGCACTAGGAGAACTGTAAACTAGTTTACTTACACAGAGATTTTTGACTAGGAGCGGATTAGACTAATTTACAAAGAAATTTTTGACTAGGAGCAGAGTAAACAAACTTGCAGAGATTTTTGACTAGGAGCAGAGTAGATTAACTTACACAGAGATTTTGGACTAGGAGTAGGGTAGACTAACTTAGAGAGATTTTGGACTAGGAGCAGAGTAGATTAACTTACAGATTTTGGACTAGGAGCAGTGTAGACTAATTATAACTTACACCGAGATTTTGGACAAGGACCAGAGTAAACAAACTGGTAGAGATTTTTGACTAGGAGCAGAGTAAAATAGTATACCTACACAAAGATTTTGGACTAGGAGCAGGGTAGACTAACTTACTCAGAGGTTTTGGACTAGGAGCAGTGTAGACTAACTTACTAAGAGGTTTTGGACTAGGAGAAGAGTAGACTAACTTACACAGAGGTTTTGGACGAGGAGCAGTGTAGACTAACTTACTCAGAGGTTTTGGACTAGGAGCAGGGTAGACTAACTTACACAGAGGTTTTGGACTAGGAGCAGTGTAGACTAACTTACACAGAGATTTTGGACTAGGAGCAGGGTAGACTAACTTACTCAGAGGTTTTGGACTAGGAGCAGTGTAGACTAACTTACTCAGAGGTTTTGGACTAGGAGAAGTGTAGACTAACTTACTAAGAGGTTTTGGACTAGGAGCAGGGTAGACTAAGGAGCAGTGTAGACTAACTTACTCAGAGGTTTTGGACTAGGAGCAGGGTAGACTAACTTACTCAGAGGTTTTGGACTAGGAGCAGTGTAGACTAACTTACTCAGAGGTTTTGGACTAGGAGAAG
>SAYR01052707.1:545256-560005 GCA_004382745.1 Argopecten irradians irradians | reverse complement strand
ATATTTGCCCATCAGGCCCTTAAAGTCAGTCAGTGATTTTATAAATTTGACTTTTTAATCTATGAAGATTATTTGGTTCCATCAAATCTGTGAATTCAGAAGAAAGATTTTTGAAATGTTATCCATTTTGACCCCTTTTGGCCCCACCCCTCTGGCCCCTGGGGGTCAGCCAGGACCAATATGGATATGATGTTAAAATGCTATCTCAGGCTAATAATTCTAACCCAGATTGACTAATTTCCTATGAAAACTAAGCAAATAATGTTCCTAAATGTGTTTTTCCTATAAAAACTATTGTAAATTTGACCCCCTCCCATGGGGAAAATCAGAGATCCAAGGGCCATGAAATTCACAAATTTTTGTAAAGGGCCTTAAGACCTTCCAATCTATCAAGAGTATCTGGTTCCATCAAATCTGAATTTAAAAAGAAGATTTTTGAAATTATCATTTTGACCACTTTTGGCTCCGCCCCTCTGGCCCATGGGGATCGGCCATGACCAATATGGATATGGATGTTAAAACGCTATTTCAGACTAATAAATCTAACCCAGTTTGACTAATTTCCTATGAAAAATGGGCAAATAATGTTCATAAATGTGTTTTTCCTATATAAAGTAAGTAAACTTGACCCCCTCCCCAGAGGGAAACACGAGACCCCAGGGTCATATCATTCACAATTTTTGTAAAGGACTTTTCCATCTATGAAGAGTTTTTGATTCTACCATTTCCAGAATTTCAGAAGAAGATTTTCAAAGTTTTAGCCTATTTGCCCCTTTTGGCCCCGCCCCTCTGCCCCGAGGGGGTTGACCAGGACCAATATAAATATAATATTAAAACATTATCTCAGGCTAATAATTCTAAACAAGTTTGACTCATTTCCTATGAAAATTGAGCAAAAAATGCTCATAAATGTGTTTTCCTTATATAAACTATAGTAAACTTGACCCCCTCCCCAGGGGAAAACGTGAGACCCCAGGGTCATATAATTCACAATTTTTGTAAAAGACCTCAAGACCTTTTCATCTATGAAGAATTTCAGAAGAATATTTTTGAAGTTATAGCCTATTTGGCCCCTTTTGACCCCGCCGCTAAGGCTCCTGGGGGTCAGTCATGGAAAATTGGTTAATAGGATTCAATGGTCATCTCATACTGATAATTCTGACAATATTTGACTAATTTCCTATTACAAATGATCAAATAATACTCAAAATAATAGTAACAGTGACCTTGACCTGGCAATCCTGAAACTGTATCTTGTTGAAAATATTATGGTCCTTTAAATTTGTATGAAGTTTGATCAAAATCACTCAAGGATTGAAGCCGCTAGAGCACTGAAAAGGATTTTCTAAAAGTAGTAACGGTGACCTTGACCTTGCAACCTTGAAACTCAAACTTTTTCAGTCCTTTGTATTTGTGTGCAGTGTGATCAAAATCACTCAAGGAATGAAGCCGCTAGAGTGCTGACAAAGAAATTATCTTAAAATAGTAACAGTGACATTGACCTTAGTCTGGCAATCTTCACACTCAAACTTGTCCGTGATATTATGATCCTTTGTCTATGTGTGAAGTGTGATCAAAATCACTCAAGGAATGAAGCCGCTAGAGTGCTGATAGGGATTTTCTAAAAATAGTAGCAGTCACCTTGAACTTGACCCAGCAACCCTGAAACTCGACCTCGTCCGAGATCTTGTTAATATTAAGCTACATACAAAGTTTCATCAATCTCGGTTCACATTTACTCAAGTTATCGTGTTCACAACAAAAAATTAACGTACGACGGACGACGATGGACAAAAGGCTATCGCAATAGGTCACCATGACCTATGGTCAGGTGACCTAAAAAGAGTAAATATTGAATTTAACTTAAACACTTCACAAGTTAAATTATTACACCACAGATTTTATAAGAAAGTTATATCAACTCAAAGAGTGTTTTAGAGATTATATTAACTCGCCGAACATTTTATATATATATTGGAAGTTCTATTTACTCACTGAACATTTTAGAAGTTCTGTTTACTCTCTGAACATTTTAGAAGCTATAGTTACTCTCTGAACATTTTAGAAGTTCTATTTAATTTACTCACTGATCATTTTAGAAGTTCTATTTACGCACTGAACATTTTAGAAGTTATATTTACTCACTGAACATTTCCCCAAGATGGTGTCTATGTCTATGGTGTCGTCAAGGTTCTTACTATTGTTGAGAAAGACTTCTTTGGCATCTGTTGGTCCATCTGATTTTTCCAGACGTTTTAAAGCATCCTTCATCTCAAATTGACGCCAGTACCATTTTACTGTTGCTTTTGGCTCAGATATCTCACCTCCACGTTCTAAGGATTGTTAATTGTACATGTAAACAGGTTGTGGTTAACAAGTCTAGATTTTGAGAGTATATGCATTCCTGCAAATTTAACGTTTTCCCTGCCTGAGTTTTTTGAAAGACTTTAAAATGAAAAGTTGTTTTCTATCAAATTAATTTAATTCATTTCTGAATATATGATAATTGTGTCCGATAATAAATCACAGTTGTGTGTATTAACACAAATCATGAACTGCATAAATAGTCAAGTCTTTATACATCGGAAAAAATTTTAACCAATTCATTCAAACTTAGCAAAATTATCACTACATACCTAAAAACCAGATTTCATCTCATAGCATGCTCCTACGGTATTTAATGTTTTTTCTCATCATTCATATACGTAAAGAAAACAACTTTTGGCCTATGATGTACTTTCTGAAGACTTCTTTTGCTTAAAAGTTGTGCAACTGTCCAGTGACAAGGTCCAAATACATACCTTCTTGGAAAAGGTCCTTGATTTGAGCAATAAAGGCACCTTCAATTCCCTCTTCATTATCTGCGTCAATGAATACATAGTCACCTAAACCATACACAGTCCTGCCTAGTGAAAAGTTCCTAAAAAAGAATTATGTCAAATTATGGAGTCTAGAGTCATGGCTAGTAAATTTTTAGAATTATATTCAGCCTAGAGATGCACCTGGTGATAACTAATTGTGGCTTAAATATATAAGGGCATGCACTGGAAGATATATCATAGTCATAGCGGATAGAATAATGCAGGTCTGTTCTCTTCACTGGAAAACAAACAAGCAAAATCAGCCATGCCAGTGGCAGTGAATGGAGAGGAATGGCGTATTGAATAAATAATTTTTCAACTTATGAAATTTACTAACTTAAAACGTTTTTCGATATATCTTCGTCTGTCGGTCACCTCTCCTTCTCCTTTCCAGGAAAAAAGTTTCGCATTGCTGACATCTGAGAAATATTTCTTCGTCATCTTTACTTCTTGGCTACTCAGCTGGGATCTTTCTTTCCCGCCACCAGTTCTCTGTCTATACTATAGTCCGTTTCGTTTTATCGAAATATATTTTGCATATGTCTAAATTTCAAAATAAGATTCGTATAGATAATATAAATGTAGAAGTTAAATAATTATTTTTTATTAAAAACCTCTAATATCAATATTAAACTATCATGGGTGAAAAGCTATTAAACCATGTTATAAAAAATAATGAAGACTTTTTTGGAATACACCATAGTAAAGATTTCGTTCGGATAGTTTCTAGACTGACCGTTAGAGTAATCAAAAGATGCGAGGTGTTGTGAATCACTTGATCTAAGTCTTTAGAACGCTTGAATGGAAGGCGATTTTAATACTTATTTTGAAGATCTAATTTAACCAGTTAGGCGTCAGCATGGCGAACAGAACAGTGAAGGATGCTCATTCGGTGAAAGGGACAAATCCTCAATATTTAGTCGAGAAAATCATCAGAACAAGAATTTACGAATGCAGATACTGGAAAGAAGAATGTTTTGCACTGACAGGTATTGTAAGGAATGTGTGTGTTCGAGCATGACCCCTTTGAAATTTCTCATTTTTTTACTGTCAAAACGTGAAGACAAGAAGATATAACGTAAACCTCATTATGGAAGGAAGAATCATTGTACATGCATTTACTGTCATTATTAGAATTGAATGAGTTACTATGAAGTGTCGAAGATGTTAAAGTGAATGTGCATTGTGAGGAGGGGTGAATGGTCATAATACTCAAAGGATAATATGAATTTAAGGCAAAGCCTCAGAAGAGCGCAGCTAAAGATTATAATATCATAACTTTATATTGTATATATTTTTCTACGAGATTAACAATAAAATATTTCACTGACATGCACATACTATCGATAGTTAGAAAGAATTCAAAATAATTCAAATGGAATAGTTCAATATAGAATCTACTTCAATCTTGTTTTTATCAGATGCTATCAAGAATGCGCGCGAATCTGTGCCGTCATCTTTGGCGTCAGGTTTTGTGACGTCACTGCTGACGGTGCCGTGCGCTTGAGAACATACACAGTTTATATTGGAACAGTACATTTATTGCGTTGTTCTTGTATATGTGTAAATTAAAGCTACTTACAGTAATTTTAAAACGTATGCTGATAACACATTTAGTCTAGTACAGAAATTTCAAATCTCGTCGTGCTGATTACGAGAATTAAAACATGGCTGCCTGCATGGAGTCGCGAGACTTCTCCCGCGGGACACAATTTCAAAATCCAAAGGGGTACTGGAATGTATTGTATCTTAATGCTTACACACATGTTATGGTTAGTAGAGCTTGGCTCTACGCGGCCTTTGGCCGCGCAGAGAGCTGTGCTCTTATAAACTTGAATAAGGATGAATGTGAAGACATTTGTTACTCTTATTTTCTTGCTACATAGCAGAGAGAGTTTTGACACAAGAAGCAACTGCTATTAATGATGTGAAACAGGGTGAGAGTAGTGTGCTGCCAGTCGGGATCGAACCCGCGACCCCAGACTTACTTGTTCCACCATTCTACAGACTGAGCAAAAGGGAAATTCCCTCTAGCGCGAAGCTAGAAGGAGACTGTCACTATGTACAATTAAAACCTGTTGCAGACGTATGAGTGAAGAAAAGAAAAAAATCCTAAATATTTGTAAAAGGAGAGAAGAAAATGTGGCAGCCATATCAGGATTTGAACGGGGGACCTCTGAACAGCAACACTAGCTGGATGCTCTATTGAGCTACCTGGATCATGCAGCCAATCCACTCCTGCTGCACTCTTTCTCCTTTTTACAAAGTCTTCACACTCGAAAACCTTAATTTTTTTTCCCGTATGTGTTAATTTAATGTCATTTGTGCACATGAGTTGAAGGGTAAAGTATATTAAGAAAACAGATAAATAAGAAAAGTGATGTGTCAATTAATTGTCTTGGATACTTGACCTTAGTGTCATTTGAAAAAGCATATGCAAACACCTTAATGCCATGAACCATCTGCAAGCATCTCTAGATAAATTCTATTTATACTACAGTAACATTCATTAGAAATATGAACACATGGTAGTGGTTACAGAACCAGATTTGAAGAAAACATGATTAGAACATGATTTGCTCGTTATACCTACTCCATATAGTGAACCCATATAAGCGTATTCCAAGTTGACATAATCAGAATATTTTACTAAATGGAAAAAGCTGTAAAAGTTGTAATGGCTTTCAGAGCTTTAATGGGATCCATTATTAACAGAAATTATATAAGAATTTAGCCAGTCTCTCCAAAAAGATACTAAGTTTACAGCTTGAAATTATAAAGTTGCTTTCCCAGTTTTATGACTTTGTTGATACTAAATGAGGTTATTTTTCTTGCAGCTGCCTTGTTGGTGGACAAGGCGATGGAGCTGAAATACATTGGAGGTATCTATGGAGGGAACGTAAAACCATCTCCATTTTTGTGTCTCGTTCTAAAGATGTTACAGATCCAACCTGAGAAAGATATTGTCGTGGAATTCCTCAGAAATGAGAACTTCAAGTAAGTCCTCAACTGCTATTCATTTCAATTTCTTTTTTAAGTTATCTACTTTCTGGTTAATCAGTAATATTGCAAGAGGTGCACATACTATATTTATTTGCTTAAGCTTGTTACCATACTGGTGCGTTTGAACACTTAGAGCATTTTGCTTGTCAATATTATAGAGAGGTGTATATTATTATTAAATTTATTTATTTGATACCCAGGTATGTTCGAGCACTAGGAGCATTTTACATGCGGCTGACTGGATCATCGCTAGACTGTTATAAATACTTAGAGCCCCTATATTACGATTACAGGAAACTGAAACGTCAAAACAAAGAGGGTGGTAAGAATTTGATTGTTTTCTTCACATTTTCATATACTCCATTTTATTGAACTGTTGCAGAAATAAACCGCTCTTTTAAGTCGTCCTGGCTCATCTCCTGTTGATGGACACAAATGCTATGGCTTACTCCTAATGAGATTATTTATATTTAATGTAAAAAGGATTGGTTAACAATTAACAGATCATAAGTCCAAAGGACCAAGGTGAGCTTATGTCATAATGATCCTTCAACAATTCACATAATCAACTTTGGCTGGTAGCATCCTTTGTTGATAATAATATTATGATGAGATTTTGAGAGTTTCATGCAGTAATCCATCTATAGTACCACTACCAATAAACTTCATTTTGTAAACCTTTTTTCAGGTTTTGAGCTGATACACATGGATGAATTTATAGATGAATTACTGCGAGAGGAACGTGTCTGTGATATCATCTTGCCAAGAATCCAGGTGAGGACTGGTCAAGTCATTGAATATTCCTGAAACACACAGTTTTCACATCTTACCAACCTCAAAGAATATTAAAACTTTCCCAAGAATATGAGACTATTTCATACAGTAATTGGTATGTGGCTCCACCTAGGTGAGACGGTATTGAGTCCAAAACCAGGGCATTGACCTATATTTTACTTTTGATCTCAGTTTTAAGAATCTTGTACATGCTCTCTCTTCAACTACTATGAGGCACTAAAACATAAAATCAGTTCATCTAGCAAGTGAAATACAACCTTATACATACGAGGGGGGGGGGGCAAAAAAATGTTGGATTAGCGTGTTTATTTGATATTGTCTATTACTTGTGTTGGTTGAATATTTTTTGGAGAAAACATGAAAATTTAGCATTTTTGTCGAGAAGAGTACTGATTTCTGAATTGTACTTTTGATGTTTACAGAAGCGGACGGTGATGGAGGAGAGTAACTCACTAGATCCTCGAGTCAGCGCTCTGGAGGAAGATCTGGAAAACATGGACACCTCAGATGATGAGGAAGCTATGGTGAGTGTAAAGTCATTCATACTGTTGTCATGGTGATGTCACCTAATCGTTTATTGCGCACGTCGCTAACTGATAAATACGGTTACAACTGTTTCATTCATCACATTTTAGCCAAAAGTACTTAAACAATTATTTTAGCTCGTCTGGCCATGAAGGGCTTCAGCCATTGTGCAGCATCTATCAACAATTTCTACAAATGTACTCAGATGGATTCAAATTTTACTAGATTTGACTGCATGGTTACATTTCTATCGACAAAGGACTCCAAAATGAATACCTGGTTATCTTGATCATTCAGAGCCTGAGGGGAGGGGGCTAAAGAGTGCAGTTTGGTTCTGATAATATACAGTGATATATGAAAGACTCGCTTCACTGAATTTAAGCGCAATATGAAAAAATAAGTAGCATTCATGCCGGGACTACAAAAATGTACAAGAAGTTGGCTGGAACCCCCTGGGACTTAATGGATGGAGTAAACAGTGATTATTCAGACTGTTCTAGTGTGTATTAATTTCTAGTGTTAATCCATTTTATGTACTCTTGGTTATTTTAGCATGAAAGGAGTCCTTCACCGGAGAGACGGAGAGGAAATTACAAAGATGTAGACAGACCTAATCGAAGTCCTTCACCTCGATACGCCCGCAGTCCGTCACCGCACAGCAGGTAATTAAACACCAGACCTCTTTAAGATTTTTACTTTGGGTCAGAATTGGGACATTTATTGTATGTACCAACACTGATATGACTATTTTAGATCTTAAATAAAAACTTCAACATGAGTTAAGCATACTACCATTTCCACAAACATTCTCAAACAGTACTCCTATTTTAAACTCAATTAACATCTGCTATTAGGTCATTTAACACCAGTGCAGATTTATTACCATTGGTGTTTATACAAATGTGTTATCATAAATACAGAGTAAGGTAAACAATCAAGGGTTGGTTGTTCATTGCCATTATTTTATACAAGTTTAATGTTTTGATTTTCAGATCTAATCGTAAGCGTTCTCGGGACAGAGACAGAGACCGGGAGAAACGGCACAGATCTCCAGGTAAATGATAGTGTTTATGTTCACTATTCTGTTGAACTGACTAAGGTTGAGGAAGACTTTGGAAAGCTTTATTGTCGACAATGTACAATTCGTGAGATTATGACAGACATGCTTCTGATTTGATATTATAAGATTTGGCAGGAGTTGAAGATGAAGCAGAAACCACTATATCTAGGTCTATTCGTTCAAAAGATGATTTGGTTTTATTTACAGTAAAATGAAAATTTTTAAATCAAGTTAAAATGATATCTTGCAAAAGTAAATTGACATGATTACATAACATTTTAAAAAAGGAAATTCATTCTTCTCTTCACTTAGCCGTGATAGGGTAGCCTTACCTAGTGACAATTAATGTGTTGTCCTGTTGGAAGAGGGTAAACTTTTGGTTCTATGTTGTTCTAACATATTTACCTATTTTGAAAAGTACAGTAGAACAAATTTTTGATAAACATGCTTGCGACAAATTTGTGGTAATAACATAGTTATTTTCAATCCCTATCAAGATTGCTGTCAGAAGCTTATAATATATGTATAACAAACTCTTCTTTTAATGAAGCAATTTTGTGTGTTCCCATGCATAGATTCGTTATAACATGTTTTATATCACAGGTTTTGCACCAAAACAGAAATTAAAATTTTCACAAATCGTGTGATTAAACTAGTCTTCCTTTGTACAACTGGGGCCAGAGGTGTTTTGTCTTTGTATTCAGGTGTCGGAGGATTCTGAGAATGGTACTTAGTCTGTAATCAACCTAGATTTGGTTTAGGATTCTGAGAATGGTACTTGGTCTGTAATCGACCTAGATTTGGTTGAAGATTCTGAGAATGGTACTTGGTCTGTAATTGACCTAGATATGGTTGAAGATTCTGAGAATGGTACTTAGTCTGTATATGCGCATAATTGACCTAGATTTGGTTGAAGATTCTGAGAATGGTACTTGATCTGTAACCGACCTAGATTAGGTTGAGGATTCTGAGAATGGTACTTGGACTGTGATCGACCTAGATTGGGTTGAAGATTCTGAGATTGGCACTTGGTCTGTAATCGACCTAGATTTGGTTGAGGATTCCGAGAATGGTACTTGGTCTGTTATAGACCTAGATTTGGTTGGGGATTCTGAGAATGGTACTAGGTCTGTAATTTACCTAGATTTGGTTGAGGATTCTGAGAATGGTACTTGGTCTGTAATTGACCTAGATTTGGCAAAATGTGTTCTTTCAGAAAACCAGGTTATAAATTAATATAGATGGAGGTCTCCATATTTATATCTTGTATCTGTAGTTTTATTTTGAGTTCAGATTATAGTTTTGTTGTTATGTTAGAATTTTTTTGATTGATAGAGAAACTGAACAAGAGAAAGTCAGGTAAATTGGTTGTGGGAATATTGTACAGTCTCCTTCTGGTGTAAGGCCAAAATTGGCAAAATTGGGTGTGGGAATATTGTACAAATATTGTACAATCTTTATCTGGTTTATGGCCATTTTTTAGTTTCTATTATCATCATGCACCGTCTGTCGTCGTGCGCCGTGCATCGTCCGCCGTGTGCTGTGCATAAACCTTTAATTCAAACAACTTCTTCTCAATAACAAAAAGGCCCAGGGTCCTGATATTTGGCCTGTAGCATGCTAGGATGAAGTTTGTTCAAATGAAGGACCTAGACCTTCATTCAAGGTCACTGGGGTCAAATAGGCTATAATCTTTAAACAATTTCTTCTCAAGAACCAAAAGGCCCAGGATACTCATATTGGGCCTGCAGCATGCTGGGATGAAGGGCTATTAAGTTTGTTCAAATGAATGACCTTGATCTTCATTCAAGGTCACTGGGGTCAAATAGGCTATAATCTTTATACAATTTCTTCTCAAGAACCAAAAGGCCCAGGATACTCATATTGGGCCTGCAGCATGCTGGGATGAAGGGCTACCAAGTTTGTTCAAATGAAGGACCTTAAACCTCATTCAAGGTCACGGGTCAAAATGGCTAAAATCTTTAAATAACTTCTTGTGAATAATTAAGAGGCCTAGAGACCTGATATTGGGCCTGTGACATGCTTGGATGAAGGGCTACAAAGTTTGTTCAAATGAATAACCTTGATCTACAATCAAGGTCACAGGGGTCAAATAGGCTAAAATCTTTAAAAGACTATGTTGTATTGTACTAATAGTCAGATGACCATTAAAGGTAGGTTTCGCCCAATGAAATATAAAGACTACGAAATTGAAATTTATCCTATACATAGATATAATTTCCAGATCATTTTCAATGCATACAGCGAACAATATGGGTGGTCAGTTGCCTAGCTTGACCAGGAAAATACTCCTCTAAAAATAGAGCGAAGTCAAGCTTTACATAGAACATGACGTATTTTTTCCAAAACGAGGCCGCAGCAACAAACGGATGCGTGCAACAAAATGTCAGATAGAAGTGACAGTGCTCAAGCTTGTTACCAACAGGTACGTTTGAGCACTTAGCATTTTACTTGTTCAATACATGTATTATAGAGAGGGTTATATTATTATTAAATTTATTTTATTTAATACCCAGGTATGTTCGAGCACTAGGAGCATTTTACATGCGGCTGACTGGATCATCGCTAGACTGTTATAAATACCTTAGGAAGCCTATATTACGATTACAGGAAACTGAAACGTCAAAAACAAAGAGGGTGTAAAATTTGATTGTTTTCTTCACATTTTCATATACTCCATTTAATTGAACTGTTGCAGAAATAAACCGCTCTTTAAGTCGTCCTGGCTCATCTCCTGTTGATGGACACAAATGCTATGGCTTACTCCTAATGAGATTATTTATATTTAATGTAAAAAGGATTGGTTAACAATTAACAGATCATAAGTCCCAAAGGACCAAGGTGAGCTTATGTCATAATGATCCTTCAACAATTCACATAATCAACTTTGGCTGGTAGCATCCTTTGTTGATAATAATATTATGATGAGATTTTGAGAGTTTCATGCTATAATCCATCTATAGTACCACTACCAATAAACTTCATTTTGTAACCTTTTCAGGTTTTGAGCTGATACACATGGATGATTTATAGATGAATTACTGCGAGAGGACGTGTCTGTGATATCATCTTGCCAAGAATCCAGGTGAGGACTGGTCAAGTCATTGAATATTCCTGAAACAACACAGTTTTCACATCTTAACCAACCTCAAAGAATATTAAAAACTTTCCCAAGAATATGAAGACTATTTCATACAGTAATTTGGTATGGTGCTCCACCTAGGTGAGACGGTATTGAGTCCAAAACCAGGGCATTGACCTATATTTTACTTTTGATCTCAGTTTTAGAATCTTGTACATGCTCTCTCTTCAACTACTATGAGGCACTAAAACATAAAATCAGTTCATCTAGCAAGTGAAATACAACCTTATACATACGAGGGGGGGGGACTAAAAAAATGTTGGATTAGCGTGTTTTATTTGATATTGTCTATTACTTGTGTTGGTTGAATATTTTTTTGGAGAAAACATGAAAATTTAGCATTTTTGTCGAGAAGAGTACTGATTTCTGAATTGTACTTTTGTGTTTTACAGAAGCGGACGGTGATGGAGGAGAGTAACTCACTAGATCCTCGAGTCAGCGCTCTGGAGGAAGATCTGAAAAACATGGACACCTCAGATATGAGGAAGCTATGGTGAGTGTAAAGTCATTCATACTGTTGTCATGGTGATGTCACCTAATCGTTTATTGCGCATGTCGCTAACTGATAAATACGGTTACAACTGTTTCATTCATCACATTTTAGCCAAAAGTACTTAAAACAATTATTTTAGGCTCGTCTGGCCATGAAGGGCTTCAGCCATTGTGGCAGCATCTATCAACAATTTCTACAAATGTACTCAGATGGATTCAAATTTTACTAGATTTGACTGCATGGTTACATTTCTATCGACAAAGACTCCAAAATGAATACCTGGTTATCTTGATCATTCAGAGCCTGAGGGGAGGGGGCTAAAGAGTGCAGTTTGGTTTCTGATAATATACAGTGATATATGAAAGACTCGCTTCACTGAATTTAAGCGCAATATGAAAAAAATAAGTAGCATTCATGCGGGACTACAAAAATGTACAAGAAGTTGGCTGGAACCCCCTGGGACTTAATGGATGGAGTAAACAGTGATTATTCAGACTGTCTAGTGTGTATTAATTTCTAGTGTTAATCCATTTTATGTACTTCTTGGTTATTTTAGCATGAAAGGAGTCCTTCACCGGAGAGACGGAGAGGAAATTACAAAGATGTAGACAGACCTAATCGAAGTCCTTCACCTCGATACGCCCGCAGTCCGTCACCGCACAGCAGGTAATTAAACACCAGACCTTTTTAAGATTTTTACTTTGGGTCAGAATTGGGACATTTATTGTATGTACCAACACTGATATGACTATTTTAGATCTTAATAAAAACTTCAACATGAGTTAAGCATACTTACCATTCCACAAACATTCTCAAACAGTACACCTGTTTACTCAATTAACATCTGCTATTAGGTCATTTAACACCAGTGCAGATTAATTACCATTGGTTGGTTGTTCATTGCCATTATTTTATACAAGTTTATTGTTTTGATTTTCAGATCTAATCGTAAGCGTTCTCGGGACAGAGACAGAGACCGGGAGAAACGGCACAGATCTCCAGGTAAATGATAGTGTTTATGTTCACTATTCTGTGAACTGACTAAGGTTGAGGAAGACTTTGAAAAGCTTTATTGTCGACAATGTACAATTCGTGAGATTTATGACAGACATGCTTCTGATTTGATATTATAAGATTTGGCAGGAGTTGAGATGAAGCAGAAACCACTATTCTAGGTCTATTCGTTCAAAAGATGATTTGGTTTTATTTACAGTAAAATGAAAATTTTTAAATTCAAGTTAAAATGATATCTTGCAAAAGTAAATTGACATGATTACATAACATTTTAAAAAGGAAATTCATTCTTCTCTTCACTTAGCCGTGATAGGGTAGCCTTACCTAGTGACAATTAATGTGTTGTCCTGTTGGAAGAGGGTAAACTTTTGTTCTATGTTGTTCTAACATATTTACCTATTTTGAAAAGTACAGTAGAACA
Source organism: Argopecten irradians irradians (assembly GCA_004382745.1). NCBI lineage: Eukaryota > Metazoa > Mollusca > Bivalvia > Pectinida > Pectinidae > Argopecten > Argopecten irradians. The sequence goes on along the minus strand of SAYR01052707.1, from coordinate 546,670 downwards.
AATTTTTGATAAACATGCTTGCGACAAATTTGTGGTAATAACATAGTTATTTTCAATCCCCTATCAAGATTGCTGTCAGAAGCTTATAATATATGTATAACAAACTCTTCTTTTAATGAAGCAATTTTGTGTGTTCCCATGCATAGATTCGTTATAACATGTTTTATATCACAGGTTTTGCACCAAAACAGAAATTAAAATTTTCACAAATCGTGTGATTAAACTAGTCTTCCTTTGTACAACTGGGGCCAGAGGTGTTTTGTCTTTGTATTCAGGTGTCGGAGGATTCCGAGAATGGTACTTAGTCTGTAATCAACCTAGATTTGGTTGAGGATTCTGAGAATGGTGCTTGGTCTGTAATCGACCTAGATTTGGTTGAAGATTCTGAGAATGGTACTTGGTCTGTAATCGACCTAGATATGGTTGAAGATTCTGAGAATGGTACTTGGTCTGTAATTGATCTAGATTTTGTTGGAGATTCTGAGAATTGTACTTAGTCTGTATTTGCGCATAATTGACCTAGATTTTGTTGAGGATTCTGAGAATGGTACTTGGTTTGTAATTGACCTAGATTAGGTTGAGGATTCTGAGAATGGTACTTGGACTGTGATCGACCTAGATTGGTTGAAGATTCTGAGATTGGCACTTGGTCTGTAATAGACCTAGATTTGGTTGAGGATTCCGAGAATGGTACTTGGTCTGTTATAGACCTAGATTTGGTTGGGGATTCTGAGAATAGGTAACTAGGTCTGTAATTTACCTAGATTTGGTTGAGGATTCTGAGAATGGTACTTGGTCTGTAATTGACCTAGATTTGGCAAAATGTGTTCATGGCAGAATATTCTAACCTTTCAGAAAACCAGGTTATAAATTAATAATAGGATGAGTCTCCATATTTATATCTTGTATCTGTAGTTTTATTTTGAGTTCAGATTATAGTTTTGTTTGTTATGTTAGAATTTTTTTGATTGATAGAGAAACTGAACAAGAGAAAGTCAGGTAAATTGGTTGTGGGAATATTGTAACGTCTCCTTCTGGTGTAAGGCCAAAATTGGCTAAATTGGGTGTGGGAATATTGTACAATCTTTATCTGGTTTATGGCCATTTTTTTAGTTTCTATTGTCATCATGCACCGTCTGTCGTCGTGCGCCATGCGTCGTCCGCCATGTGCTGTGCATAAACCTTTAATTCAAACAACTCAATAACAAAAAGGCCTGTAGCATGCTAGGATGAAGGGCTACCAAGTTTGTTCAAATGAAGGACCTTGACCTTCATTCAAGGTCACTGGGGTCAAATAGGCTATAATCTTTAAACAATTCTTCTCAAGAACCAAAAGGCCAGGATACTCATATTGGGCAGCAGCAATGCTGGATGAAGGGCTACCAAGTTTTGTTTCAAATGAGCTTTGAATTCT
>SAYR01052707.1:454307-545231 GCA_004382745.1 Argopecten irradians irradians | reverse complement strand
TACAGTCGTCTGCCACGGCATGTTTAGTTAAAAAACAACAACAACAAGTCGAAGTGCGAGGGACTGTTTATATATTACATTATAATCTTAAAACACTTCATGTTACTTACTACGTCGCTAACTTTTGTACACCAAATATACATGTAGTTAGTCTGCGGCTGTTTGTGCGCTTGGCATATTGTTGAAATTTAACTCACTACGTGCAATTGCCCGTTACACGAGTCCAACAGATCCCGGCAAGTTCCGCTTGAGATGTGGCTTTCGTTTCTTCTATTGCTACAATGCCATCTCTGAATTTTTAATTCCTATAGGATATTCCTAGGGGTGCTACCGAATCCATTATAATTTCCTCCACTTTGTTGCCGATTCAGATTATATTTTTTTCATCGCACCTTTCGTTCAGCCATTTTGTTACCTTTTAGTGCGTGACAATGCGCATGCCGCCAAACTTCGACAACACAATCCATCGCAGCTTTCATTTGCATATTATTTTGATCTGAACGGACACCGTAATAAATCAAGGATTTCCTTCAATTTTGTATTCAAGACACATTTGTTTGAATCTCAAACACATAAAGAAATTAAATTGAGATATTTTAATATGTTTTTTCATCTTTTCTTCCGCTTATCGCAATTCACAAAAAAATATTTATTTGGTTGGGCGAAACCTACCTTTAAGGCCCATGGGCCTCTTGTTTCATATATTGTAATGTCATTTTTTTTTCCTTTCTTTTAATTTTTACTTTGATCTGTAGCTAGTTTGAAGTTAAGAAATATTTGTAGTCACAATAATTTCTGAAATTTATTTTAAATGTCTTCATTTTGGAGGGTTGAGCCATTTTCCCAAAAGTATTGATTAGAAATCATGCTTTCTTTTATGTATAGTCTAATGATTGTCATGGCTATAGCTTTGTGTTTGTAAATCAAACAATATTTTAAATTGAATATGAATCACCTTTGTTTTGATTGTAAATTTGAATATATATCAACCTTATCTTTATGTTTTGAAATGAATATTCGAAGCAAAGTATTTTCTTACAAGCCAGCTATGAAATTTATTGTCATGCTCTACATCTGATAGTCAGCCATTGGCATCCACTGTAAAATATTCAGATTTATTTAATTATTTTTACTGATTTTTTATTTATTTCACAGAGAAATCCAGACATCGTGACAATGATGATGACAGGTAAGTTGATCAATACATTAGATTATAATCATCCATCATAGGCCCAAGTTGAAAGTTCAAATTTGATTACAATACATGTATTCCCCTTGACGAAAGATTCTGATTCTTCATGAGGTGATTTTGATTTTATCTTTAATTTTTGGTTAGTGTTACAAATTTGCCAATTAATTTGCAGAAGAAGAAAACACAAAAAACACAAACACGACCACAAAGACCACAGAGATCGCCATCACAAGCACTCCGATGATAGTGACCGTCGTCATAAACATTCAATGACCGTGATCGTGACCGTGATCGCCACAGACACCGGATAGGGATCGACGGGCACAACACGACAGTGGACTTTCACAGAAAGAACTGGAAAATTAAGGAAGCAAATGAACAGAGAGCAAAACTTGGTCTGCCACCTTTAAATAGTGTGTCTAAGGCAATCTTGTAATGAGCTGAATGGTTTAATGATCTTGTTATCATTGGTATGACAGGGTTTTACTCTAGGCATAGGTTTATTTTTTTTGACAGTAACTTGCAGAGGATGACCACAATCTTTAAGAATTCAAATTAATAATATCATTGGTGAAGATAGTTTCTTGTTTTAAATTGAAATAGCTCTGTGATCGATAGAAGTGGGTAAAATACTGAAAGCATGTAAAATTGAAATGTATGTGATGTGATATATGTATGAATTAATGGACAAATACAAAAAAAGTTTTGAAACAGTGATGACTAATTCCTGCAGGATTCACCCCTCATCTTTGTAATTAAACGCATGTCAACATTGTTTAGTCCTGTCCAAAGGCACCAATAAAGACTTTTAGACGAGAACCAAGTATGCAAATATTTATGTACATAGGGATTTGGATAGTGTTAAACACCAAGAAGGGTGGCAACTTCTGTGTGTAACAGGTGTATATCTCTCCAGACATGTCTATCTAGAACATGAGCATATTGTAGAAAACTCCATTCCTTTTAATATTGAAAACTAAACATGATTAACATTAGGTATGTACTAAACCCTCATACCAATTGACCGAGTTTCAAGTATACTCAAGTATAACACTATCATACTGCTCGTTCCTTTAGTATTAGCTGTTATAAGTTCCTGTTATCAATGACATCGCACAAAGAGGGTTCTCCATCACTGTCTAAGTGTCACAAGGTGTATAGATTAAAAATTAAACAGTACTGACTTTATTTGTTCAATGATTTTGACTTCTTTTTTATCCTAAGTAGATCCTTTATATATGCATAAGCGTCTTATAGTACTCCCGTGCGCGTTCCATTTCGCAGATTCCATTCTCATGTATTAATTCTGTATCTATATTACAAATCTGGCACGAGTTTATTCCTTCAAATGAATAAGCACACACCCTTAGCACAGACATTATAGAACGTGGATGTACCTTCTTTCTCAATTGTACAAGTTGGTTTGTTTTCAGAAGCTATACTCAACTCACTGGTCGAATAGATACATGTCGACACTCCAAGAATCTATTTCCATTGTGTCATTGAAGATATACCTTTTCTTTGGTGACCGACATATATCGAAGACAGAGAGTATTTATTCCGATGAACATGACATGCCGATAATTTGTTTCAATGTGTGCCCTAAAACTTACTTAGGGTATTACTTTTTTTTCCATTTTATTGTTTTAACCCAGACAAAATACTTGGCTTTACATTTGACAGCACTATCTTTCATTGGGAAAAATCGAAACACATTCCATTTGGTGAGACTTGGTTAACTCGCATAAAAATGGACATCTTAAACGCCAAGCTACGATGTTATCCGGAACTTTATAATTGGAAATCGCGTGTCTAACATGATTCCATATTTGTCTTGGTAAACTATTCATATCGGTAGATTAATACTAGCCAACTAATATCATTTACAACCATAAACTCAGAAATAACTGAGGGATGAGTGTTTCAGATCCCAAAAAGTTGTAAATCTAGGTTTACTATTATTCTTACCGAGATCGAAATTATAACTGTTGCGACCTTTCCACCGCTTTCAGGTGATTATGACGTTTCGTTTGAGGATTTTTGATGAACCGTCAACAAAAGTCGCTTTCATTGTTATAATTGGGCTAATTTTGACAAGATATAGATATTTTACTAATATAACCTCACGTCGTTTTTGATGAATCTCCAAACCCATTGACCAAAGAAGGTTATTAAAACATTAGCGCTATTTAGCACAATGCTCAGACACATAGTCTCTTAATAAGAACTACCTCACTAACTTCTAAATTTTGCCACTGATTATTAACTCTCTCGTTGATATACCATAATCTTCAATATATTATATGTGTAAGCCACATTATCCTTACAATTGTCTAAGGATGCGACAAATGTAAGGTGATACTAACAATAAGATATTGCATTTATTACACAAAAAAACTGATAATTATAGATTACATAAGGGTGGGGTTTAATCGCATGCAGTTACAACTATCTCTAAACAACAATAATGATGTATCAAATAGATATAGCGTCATATCAGCTGATTCCTTAACTCACACGCCACTTCTATTTACCTCCACATCCCTGTACTTAAAGCAACTTAACACTACAACATTACAACATTTATATAATTACCCAACATTAATATTTTCTTTGCTCTCTTCGGGTGTCTCTTGTCATTATCATTACTGATAATACAAACACATTCACCATATCACTGATTATATTCTTAGTTTACATGTTCTTGTCACACTCTCAAAACCTAACATTCTCACACCGATTATTAATCTAGTCTAACTAGATCATTATGTGAAAGAGACTCTGCTTCCGAGGTCAACTAATGGAACTCTAAAGCGACCATTCACCGAGATAAGCTATAAGATCGAGGACCACGGACAGTCCATTAAAAGCGTGAATATAGCTTCTGAGCACAAGTGAACACGCGGAGAGTCAACACGGCCCGAGTGCTATGTTGACACGGATCCCTCTGTGCCATGAAGCATGATATTGAGTTAGAAAGTGGATGATACCGTAGGTTCATCACCCAGAGGCTTCATATATATAGAGAAGAGGGACGGAATCACCTACTATCTAGGCTATGAATTAGATCTACAAAGTAAAAAACAAAAGGTTATTGATAGAGTCTGTACTTATGTGATATATGAGTCTACTGATGATATATGTAGCCGATAGAGGCATATTAATCGCCGTATATGAAGTATAAGCCTGCTCCTCAACATGCGTGACAGGAATCTCGTTACTCCTGCTACAGACAACACCACCTCTACTTCTCCTCTCTCCTCGTACAGATAAAGATAACCACTCAACTTCACATTATCTGATCACTCTCAACCTTCGCCACTCTCTAGTCTTACTTACAATTGCACACATCTAATTATTAGTCTACTATATGTAATTGCATACATAAATTGAATAAAATTAGAAGTAATTCTGAGGAGATGATGGAATAAGAATCATGAGTAATGTATGGTGTTATCCTTATTATGTATATTGTGTTTAACTCTGAGTCATCACCAATGCGCCAATCAAATTAGTCCTGGACATTTCTATCTCAGACGCTAAGAGACACGAATCACTGTTTATCAAACATAATCAAGTCTATACAACAAATGTAGAGGAACATTAGTAAACACTCTGTATAGTATGAAGTAGTACGTGTCATTAATTACTCTGCCATGACTGGTACTTCTGGCAATTACCCAACTTCTCGATTTCTCACATGACATGAGGTCTGAGTATTTTATTCTTCTGCATATCCCATTAAACATGAGGGGTTCAGGTAGATATATGGGTTTTAATAGTGACACAAGATTGTTACAAATTATTTGCAAATTGGATTCTTATACTGTGTATAGCTAATGCGAGTACTATACCATGTACATAGTAACACAATAGAATTTATCCCCTGGACCAGGGAGAAAATCTAGCCCTATGTCTAGACATTGAGCACTCACGACCACTCGATCTATATAAATTAAGACGATAGAACACTCGCTCCATTACAGTTGAATGAGCCCCAAGTAGAACGTTACTAGAAGCTTATAATAAACATGTAACATATATGTATATCTCAGTCCAGATTAATATATACTGCGTGATGATACAATTTTTTCAGCTGGTTCGAGCTAATCTGTATTAACAAAATAATAATATTTCTTAATATTAGTATAATAATAGCTATTATCTATCCTATTAACTACACTAATCTGAGTTCTATCAGAAACCTGACTAACCAAATATTATAGAATAGCACAAACATCACTGAAATATACAATTCGAACATACAAAGTAAACAACGTGCACGAAATTATACCTAAGATTTAGCCCAGATAAAATTGTCTGTCGTGTAATTTTATGATTTTTCCATCACACAATCTACAACCTCAATTTTATACTCGGAAGAACTGCGTACTACAATTTTCTCACTATATTTGAGCAGTGATCCCTATGTTTCTCACTGACGCATATCTCTTCAATACTCTGCCCTCTGTGCTATTGATTGATCTTCTGCCCCTTGATCGTCACAGATAAATCGCAAATAATTATTTATCTGACAATAAAGTCCACGGTACCACATAGTTTATCGAGCCATAACAAACCATTGTGAAGACAACCTCATATAAATACCTTACGATCAATACTCCGACTATATAGATAATCCTGCACGAATCAGATGACTCTATTTATGATCGCTTGTCATATCATTTATATACATATCTCAGATGACCTCTTGTTAAGTTTCAGATCTATATACTTGATGTTGATCTACTCTCTGTATCATATAAGAGATAAAATAACAGTTGTTAAGGTATTTCCAATTAGATCGTGAACGATGGAAAATGATCACGTAACATACAATTTGAATATGTTGTCTCTACAAGATGTATCGATCTTCTTGTATGATTATTTTTATATTTTTATAAATTGAGTTATTAAACATCATAAGTATAACGAATATAAGCAATGAAAGAGATTGTGTACTAAACTATAGTTTGATCCTGAAATGTGATGGAAGCAGAGGAACTTTTGTGTTATGATTTTGTTGCTCTCAGTTTTATAAGTGCGATCTTGAACAATAAGTTAGATTACATGCTAGCTACGACGTATAATTGGTCATTTAAAAATAAATAAACCCTATGCACCAATCAAAACTATATACCCGCTATCCTTTTAGCTTCCATATATTACAATTTCGACCCTATAATGCCCGTCTGAGCATCGAATATTCCCTATACGATCATATTTTAACCACAATAATATACTGCTCTCCTCTATTAATCATGATATCATACACACTGGATTCCAGAGCTCCGTTAATCTGTATGTCGAGATACATACACCGTTCTGAGGTCATATGAGGTAGAGATCCCTCAGCCATAGATCTGAGCAGTTTTAGTTGGATAGGAACTGTGTTACAGAGTATTTTCTAACTATTTTACCGACATACACAACAAATATAGCGAGATTCAAAGTGATCGAGCACTTTCATCTATAAACATTATTGCCCTAATGAGACTATACAAGCTGCTTGCGGCATATATTATAGACCCCCCATACTCGACTAGCATAATGTTTACCCTATCACAAAACTATCTGATGTCTTATATCATCCACATACGGACAATCCGTGATTAGGTTAACACACGTATTGACTGCAAACGATTAAACCCTTGATGGTGCTGTTCGCTTGACAATAAAATAATAGTGGAGTCAAAAACAGCCCTAGGAGCGAATTGAATTACAGACCCGAGAACAGTGTGATTCTATCATTAACATCATGAACTCGTGCTCCATTCCTTATCATCTATAACTAGTGATGTACGAAGTCCTTGAGACACAGGCATACATTACAATTATATTGCGTGTATATATGATAGTTGCCATCACATATTATTGTTATGAGTATACAATAGGTAACATTACCGCTAGATTAGGCATTGCCCGCATTCGCACAACCTTACTATATCCTGCTCATATTAATATATCGTTGTGCCGCGAGTAAAATAGGTTGCTCTCTACAGAACTAACTTCGTGAGTGCCATGTCTAGACTTATTACTGTGGATGACCTTTCCTGCCCCCTTTTTTAAGATGGTCAAGTGATAATACACGGACACTGTGTAAGAACATTTACCGCGAACTTCTCCTGTATTAGTATTTTTATTGTCCCAGATTTATCTACTAGATATCATGAGCTGAGTGCCGTGTGATTCATCTCTTGCCTAGAACACATGATGTCTCCGTGACTCACAGTTACCGAACACATCTGCAAAAATATTGAGTCTACAGTGTAGCCCAAAGAGCATTCAACATTATATTTCCTTATCATGCGCAATAATATCTATCAATACTTAAGCTATCATTATACATTGTTCTATTCCTAACCTACAGTATACTCTTATAGTATAGTAATAACATATATATAGTACATTACAATTATCTTCTCCGATAGTTATCTACTCATGCTACTCATGATCCAAGTAATACATAGACTATTAATCACCAATTATTACGATTACAACGTAAACATAACTCTCCATCTCTGTACCCATGAAAAGTGCGATCTGTATCCATTAGGTTACTGTATCCATGTATCATAGTTACAGTTCTAAACAATGTTGTCAGCATGTCCTCTCACAGATTACTAGGACCTCGGATGACCTCCTCAGAGTACATCTCTCCCAAAATTAGTAGGCTCCATAGATACTAAAGTATAGTGTGCTAATAACCACATATGCGCTATACATTCTTCCCTATGAATTAAAAAACAGGATCACCAAAATGTAATAATATTAGTACCGATAGCATCTACTAATCTACCTCATCCTCTGATCTCTACAGAATATATATACATTTCTGTGTAGCTCCCATAAGTACATCTCTCAGACCCAGTGTATGTCTAAATCCTATACATATCTCCGCAACTCGGACTATTACACCATTACTCAAATTTAAGTACATCATTAACCTTAACTACCACTTCCTCCAACCTCAGCGAAAGCCATTCACACACCTTTCAGCAAGCCCTCTAACTCTTACCACTTCCCAACAACACCCCCGCGTCTGCCCTTCTCCTACACGGCAACATTAAGCTCACGCTTCCTTAAAGATGCTCCCACCGCTGACCAATGGTATTTTTCACTATCATACAACAGGCGGAGAAAGACATTTACTATTTTTCTTTCGTTACATAAAGTTACTTTCACTTTACAACATCTACCACCCGTTGAAAGTTTGAGCTTTTAATCTTACTTCAAGTTCGAAAATATTCACAAAATACATTAATTGCATCCGAAAAATTCACGTTGTCCTATATCGCTAATGTGAATGATAGTATTGAATTTCACATACTACAACGCGAAATCACAATATTCTTATACTTATTTTTTGTATTTACATTAGACATATATACAACAACGATTAACACATATCAAATTATTGTCAAATACTTGAATATCATTCATGTTTCACGAGCTGTGGGCATCTTTAAGATTAAGGGAATGTTTACGATAACTGGCCCGTGATAATCTCTATTTACCTAGGTGTTGTCTGTATTATCGCTTCCTATTTCTCTGCCTCATTTAAATAACCTTTGTCGCGCCGAGTGGAGCAGCATAATATATCACACAGTTCGTGCATTTATTAGGATCGCAATGTTGTAATCCTTTGATGCCAATTTGCCCATCGATTAATTGAGGGTAGTTCTATGCACCGCTCAAACAGATTCATGTACCTGCAATGTAATAGAGCTGTCATACAAAAGCAATAAACAAGCGAAACATGAAAACTCTCTCCTGTTTATCCCTCTTACATCCGGACAAAAGATAGACAATACCAGAGTTGTGAATCGCAAACTATTCGTAAATATTAAAAAAGAACTTATGAAATAAATAAAAAATAAATAAGATAACTACAACATAGTAGGCCGGTAACAAATATAAATGAGTTTTGAAATGTAGTTACAAAAATTTAGGTGATGAAATCGCGATAAGTGCTGCTGCTTTAGCCTATTCCTTTGACACCAATATATTAATCAATAATATCGCGCCAGTTACTACCGTGGGACCGCATAGTAGAAAGGTTTCACATGATGGAAATTCGATTTTCGTTAACTTACACCAAACAAAAATGTCACCAATAACACCGTAATGTCGAACCATAATTATTGAAACGCGCGCAAAAGAAAAAAAAAACAAACAACAAATACACACATCACACAACAAAGTAAATCACCGTACGAAACAACTGGTGCTATGATCAAACAATTGTAAGGAATAAAGAGGAAGATTCTGGTATTGAACTATAAAATTACCATTACGGACATTGTATATATCTAAGAGGTAAGGGCGGTCTATCCAAATTATGTAGACGATATTTCAGCCAAAATATGGTGTGCCTACCCGTTCGGACTTGGCCTTAAAAGCTTTATTGTCAGGTGACCTTATGACATTGATAGAAATGCTAATTTGAACCCAGAATACACGTAAACAATATTGTTTCTTTGTTTTACACAAAGGTCGTCCCTTTTGATTCTTGTCAATATTGCTGGTTTATTCGTAAACTTATCTTAGAAATATCACTACTATTTTAGATATTCATCACAAACTGGATAAGATGTAACTCCATAGCTACCATGTGAAAATCTGCTCCATTACTACATTCTCATGTAATCGCATAACGGATGACAATTCTCTATCTATATGTTTCATTCAAGGTCACTGGGGTCAAAATGGCTAAAATCTTTAAATAACTTCTTGTGAATAATTAAGAGGCCTAGAGACCTGATATTAGGCCTGTGACATGCTTGGATGAAGGGCTACAAAGTTTGTTCAAATGAATAACCTTGATCTACAATCAAGGTCACAGGGGTCAAATAGGCTAAAATCTTTAAAAGACTATGTTGTATTGTACTAATAGTCAGATGACCTTTAAGGCCCATGGGCCTCTTGTTTCATATATTGTAATGTCAATTTTTTTTCCTTTCTTTTAATTTTTACTTTGATCAGTAGCTAGTTTGAAGTTAAGAAATATTTGTAGTCACAAAATTTCTGAAATTTATTTTAAATGTCTTCATTTTGGAAGGTTGAGCCATTTTCCACAAAAGTATTGATATGAAATCATGCTTTCTTTTATGTATAGTCTAATGATTTGTCATGGCTTAGCTTTGTGTTTGTAAATCAAACAATATTTTAATTTGAATATGAATCACCTTTGTTTTGATTGTAAATTGGAATATATATCAATCTTATCTTTAGGTTTGGAAATGAATATTCGTAGCAAAGTATTTTCTTACAAGCCAGCTATGAAATTTATTGTCAAGCTCTACATCTGATAGTCGGCCATTGGCATCCACTGTAAAATATTCAGATTTATTTAATTATTTTTTCCGGTTTTTTTTTTATTTTACAGAGAAATCCAGACATCGTGACAATGATGATGACAGGTAAGTTGATCAATACATTAGATTATAATTATCCATCATAGGCCCGAGTTGAAAGTTCAAATTTAATTACAATACATGTATTCCCCTTGACAAAATATTCTGATTCTTCATCAGGTGATTTTGATTTTATCTTTAATTTTTGTTAATGTTGCAAATTTTTCCAATTAATTTGCAGAAGAAGAAAACACAAAAAACACAAACACGACCACAAAGACCACAGAGATCGCCATCACAAGCACTCCGATGATAGTGACCGTCGTCATAAACATTCAGATGACCGTGATCGTGACCGTGATCGCCACAGACACCGGGATAGGGATCGACGGGACAAACACGACAGTGGACTTTCACAGAAAGAACTGGAAATTAAGGAAGCAAATGAACAGAGAGCAAAACTTGGTCTGCCACCTTTAAAATAGTGTGTCTAAGGCAATCTTGTAATGAGCTGAATGGTTAATGATCTTGTTATCATTGGTATGACAGGGTTTTACTCTAGGCATAGGTTTATGTTTTTTTGACAGTAACTTGCAGAGGATGACCACAATCTTTAAGAATTCAAATTAATAATATCATTGGTGAAGATAGTTTCTTGTTTTAAATTGAAATAGCTCGTGATCGATAGAAGTGGGTAAAATACTGAAAGCATGTAAAATTGAATGTATGTGATGTGATATATGTATGAATTAATGGACAAATACAAAAAAAGTTTTGAAACAGTGATGACTAACTCCTGCAGGATTCACCCCATCTATGTAATTAAATGCTGTCAAATTGTCTTGTCTTCTGCATGGCCTGTAAAGATTTAGTAGGAATTGGATAGTCTTAAAACCAGATACAATTTCAGGGTGATTTTTCAAATGCTATTAAACATAAGATTTGTTAATGCTAAATGATACATTAGGGGTACTAATTTGACAGAGGTCCAATTCAGATGTTCATTTCTAAACGTTTCGTTTGATTAGCTTTAAAGCCTGTTACAATTGCTGAAGAGGTCATATGCAATGTCACACATGTAATAATTAAATAAACAGTTTTATTGTTCAATGATTTTGACTTTTTTTTTTTATCTGTCTAATTAGATACGTGTATCCGTGCGTTCCATTTGCAGATTCATACCAGTTGTATCAATACAAATCTGCTGTATCTCAAATGAAACGCCCCGTAGCAGTAGAACTGTACCGGTACAAGTGGTTTGTTTTCAGAAGCATACCACTTGGATCAAAGATACTGGACTCAAGATTTTTCATTTGTCATTGAAATGTTTTCTTTGTTGAAAGCGAGACAGAGAGTATTTATATCCGATGAAATGACATGGATTATTTGTTTCAATGTGTGCCTAAACTACTTAGGTATTACTTTTTTTTCCATTTTATTGTTTAACCCAGAAAATACTTGGCTTTTACATTTGAAGCATATCTTTCATTGGGAAAAATCGAAACACATTCCATTTGGTGGTACCGCAAATGGAACACGCAGTACGTTACTTTTATTGGGTACAAGTCATATTGCTTGGAATTCAGGTGAAATGGCCACAAATCATTACACATAACTCAATACGGGGGTTTCAGATCCCAAAAGTTATTGGTACTATTTACCGTCGATTTGTCCCACCGTTAGGTGATTATGACGTTATCGTTTGATGTGATTTTTGTGACGTCAAAATCGCAGGAAAGTGGGGCTAATTGACAGTAAATAGTACTTTACCCACGTCGTTTTGGGATCTCCAAACCCAGGTATTAAACAAGCATAGCCATGCTAGCATAGCATAGAAACTCCACTTCAAGATGATTATTATTTTCTGTGAACCTAAATCTCAATTTTATGCCCATTGTCCTTACATTGTCTAAGGACAATGCAGGTATACAATAATTTGCATTTATACACAACAAAAACTGAATTTAGATTAAAGGGGGTTTAATCGCTAGTCTTATAAATAAGAACATATGATATATATAGATTCCTGCACTTTACACGCCACTTTCATACCTCACATCCTGTACTTAAGCAAACTAAACTACAAATTACAACATTTATATAATTACCCAACATATATTTTCTTTTGCTCTCTTGGGGGCTGCTTATGTAACAAGACTATAGTGATGAAGTTAAGGTTTCTTGTAACATCTCAAACTATGTCTAACCTATACTAATCACTAGCCTATGTGGTGACCGGAGGTCACAATGGAAACAGGAGGTTCCCTAGCTAAAGTGGGGACCGGAGGTCCCAGAGCCTATGTTGGGACCGAAGATCTCGGAGTCTATGTTTGGAATCGGAGATCCCCTACTGAATGGGTACCGAAGGTACCAGAGCCTATGAGAGGACCGGAGATCCCCTCAGCTGTGATTAGATGCTCCAAGTTAAAGAAACAAAAGGATTTGATTGCAAATCTTATATAGGTATGATAATCCGAATGAGGATTAATGCCGGATAACTGAACAGAAGGAATCTGGTGTACAGAAACAGCCCCATGCCGATAAGTAAGAAACATCAACTTACAATTAAGATATAAACTTGCATTCTATTGCAGCATTTAGTCACTGAATACTAATTGAATTTGAAGGAATTCTGAGGAGGATGGTGGTGGGTTAGCCTTCAGGAATTGTTTAACTCTGAAGTGAACAATAAGAGCATCAGATTGTCCTGACAATTTCATCCAAACTGACGCTACACAATTAGAGCAGTTGCATCTGTATGTCTGAGGTCGTGCATTATACCTGCCATGATTGGTTCTTGCACATATTCTAATGACAACTATTTTTAGTTTGGTCCCTAGTCAATAGGGGTCCTTAAGAAGGTTAGAGTGGACAAGCCTGTTGATTGGATCTGGTATGCATACTAATGTACATAGAAACAAAAGATTCCTTGACCAGGAAAATAACTAGCCCTTGTCTAGACATTGACCTCAGCTGGAACCAAACATCATTATAAGACAGAGACTACATTAAGTATAGAGATAGAGCTTATTAAAATGTAACAATGTAATCTAGGTTAAGATTTTATGCTGTGTATTAACAAAAATAATAAATTTTAATTTTAATTTATTATATTATCTTGTAACAATTGTAGCCGAGACCAATATTTGCAATCTGATTTAACAAAATGATCAATAACAAGCAAGGTGTTATCACTCCATTTTATTAGAAGATCTGACAACATCCCATTAGGGTTCACATTCTGATGACCTCTATACCCCCTGTGCTTATATTGTCTCCATCTGACTTCTACAACTGAAAATGAAATTATTTCAAACACGAACATGTTACTTGACATCATTGGAAACTTTCATCTTCGTCAAGTTTGAAAGTAATTTGATTGGTCAGATTGAAATGGCATTAGAATGTGACCCCATGTTAAAGTTCAGATCCTCTGTGGTTTGTATTTTGATCAGATTTAAAAAAATTGTTAAGAAAATTACACACCATGACCATTGTTAACAAGGTCACAGTGACCTATATTTATATAGTAAATATAAGCAATGAAAGAGGATTTGTGCTAAACTCTGTTGATTGAAATGAAAACGCAGAGGAAAACTTGTGTTGATTTGATAGTTTTATTGATCGACAATAAATAATCTGCAGCTACAGCTGAGATTTTCAATAATAATAAAAAAAATTAACAAAACAATACACGCTTTCCATTTTCACTTTTCATTTACATTCACCCTTACTGCCCCTGAGCAGTATACCATAAACTCTTAACATTCAACCCTTCCAACCCTTAAATCTGTAGTGGATACATCCGTTCTGATCTATGTGGATTAGTCTATCCATAGTTTTGAGGGTTGGAAGGATTGCTACAGAGACTTTCACCTTTTACACACTACCACAATGTCAAAAGATCAAAAATGACACTTTTCACTAAACATTATGAAATAAACATGTGCTTATGACATAAAATAGTCCCCCATATTGCTAAAAATTGTCTAAAACATCAATGTGTCTTATTCCAAACAAGGCAGCTGTTGATTTAGGTCCTGACAAAATTAATGTGCAAAACATGGACAATGTATGACACAAAACATTACACAACATCATGAACAGGGCATTCCTTATCACTGATAACTGATGTCGAAGTCCTTGAGACACAAAGCATACAACAATCATATCTTTATTCTAAAGTTCCAAGGAGAGAACGCCTATATAAGAATAATCTTTCCCATAATGGGTTTCTCTAAAACAATTTCATGCCTTGTGATTTTGCCCTTCTGGTACCTGAGACACTAAATGAGTAAAATAAACTTAATTTTACAAAGCTTCAATTCTGTATACAAAACTACATTTCTGTATCCATACCTACAGTTCTGTATCCATAGTTACAGTTCTGTATCCATAGCTACAGTTCTGTATCCATAACTTCATCTCTGTACCCATAGCTACATCTCTGTATCCATAGTTACAGTCCTGTATCCATAGTTAAAGTTCTGTATCCATAGTTACATATCTGTATCCATAGCTACAGTTGTGTCCATAGCTACATCTCTGTATCCATAGCTACATTTCTGTATCCATAGCTACATCTCTGTATCCTTAGTCACATTTCTGTGTCCATAGTCACAGTTCTGTATCCATAGTTACATCTCTGTATCCATAGCTACAGTTGTGTCCATAGCTACATCTCTGTATCCATAGCTACATTTCTGTATCCATAGCTATAGTTATGTTTCCATAGCTACATTTCTGTGTCCATAGTCACAGTTCTGTATCCATAGTCACATTTCTGTGTCCATAGTCACAGTTCTGTATCTATAGTTACAGTTCTGTGTCCATAGCTACATTTCTGTGTCCATAGTTACATTTCTGTGTCCATAGTCACAGTTCTGTATCCATAGTTACAGTTCTGTGTCCATAGCTACATTTTTTGTGTCCATAGTCACAGTTCTGTATCCATAGTTACAGTTCTGTGTCCATAGCTACATTTCTGTGTCCATAGTCACAGTTCTGTATCCATAGCTACAGTTCTGTATCCATAGCTACATCTCTGTATCCATAGTCACATTTCTGTGTCCATAGTCACAGTTCTGTATCCATAGCTACAGTTCTGTGTCCATAGCTACAGTTCTGTATCCATATTTACATCTCAGTATCCATAGCTACAGTTGTGTCCATAGCTAGATCTCTGTATCCATAGCTACATTTCTGTATCTATAGCTACATCTCTGTATCCATAGTCACTTTTCTGTGTCCATAGTCACAGTTCTGTGTCCATAGTCACAGTTCTGTATCCATAGCTACATCTCTGTATCCATAGTTACATTTCTGTGTCAATAGCTACATTTCTGTGTCCATAGCTACAGTTCTGTATCCATAGCTACAGTTCTGTATCCATAGTTACATCTCTGTATCCATAGTTACAGTTCTGTATCCATAGCTACAGTTCTGTATCCATAGTCACAGTTCTGTATCCATAGCTACAGTTCTGTGTCCATAGCTACATTTTTGTGTCCATAGTTACAGTTCTGTATCCATAGCTACAGTTCTGTATCCATAGCTACATCTCTGTATCCATAAATACATTTCTGTGTCCATATTTACATTTCTGTGTCCATAGTTACAGTTCTGTAGATCTATGCTTCTGAAATGGCACATTGCATCAATAAGCTTTCTTTGAGTTAAGACATTCAACATTAAGTTGAGTCTTGGTCTCCATGCTGGTACACTTAATTACAATAATAACATATATATATATCCCGGGCAGCAGGCTATTAATAGAATAAATTCTATAGAAGTGCTCTGATCACTGTTGCTTACAAATATACATGCATCATAATAACTTAACAATGGGATCACTAATAACAAACATGATCAATGAACAACATAATTTCTAAAGTAAAAACAAACATTTAATGCCTAATTAAATCACAATCATTTTATAGACATCCAAAATTGTCACCTGCGTTCTTCCTCATATTTGTAAAACTGTTAACTCACTTTCTGTCTCTTATGGTCTGTACAAATAGTTACTGTAACATATTGTAGGGAGGTTTGGATCAAGTCATATGATGCTGGGGGTCTGGACTAACCTTGACTTGATGTTGGGTGTCTGGACCAATTGTTACAAATTGTCACATGATGTTAGGGGTCTGGACCAATTGTCACATGATGTTGGGGGTCTGGACCAATTGTCACATGATGTTGTGGGTCTTGACCAATAATCATATGATGCTGGGGGTCTGGACTAATAGTCATATGATGTTGGGGGGTCTGGACCAATTGTCACATGATGTTGGGGGTCTGTTACATAGTTCAAAATTGTGAATTAAAAAGTTTTTATTATCCATGGTTAACCATTAACATGCGATGTGCTTATTTGCCTGCCTGAACAACTAAGCTTAACTTAATTTTGACATCTAGTTGTGGGTCATGACCAATAATCATATGATGCTGGGGGTCTGGACTAATAGTCATATGATGTTGGGGGGTCTGGACCAATTGTCACATGATGTTGGGGGTCTGGACCAATTGTCACATGATGTTGGGGGTCTAGACCAGTTGTCACATGATGTTAGGGGTCTGGACCAATTGTCACATGATGTTAGGGGTCTGGACCAATTGTCACATGATGTTAGGGGTCTGGACCAATTGTCACATGATTTTGGGGGTCTTGACCAATTGTCACATGATGTTGTTAGTCTTGACCAATAATCATATGATGCTGGGGGTCTGGACTAATAGTCACATGATGTTGGGGGTCTGAACCAATTGTCACATGATGATGTGGGTCTTGACCAAGCATCATATGATGCTGGGGGTCTGGACTAATAGTCACATGATGTTGGGGGTCTGGACCAATTGTCACATGATGTAAGGGGTCTGGACTAATAGTCACATGATGTTGGGGGTCTGGACCAATTGTCACATGATATTGGGGGTCTGGACCAATTGTGACATGATGTTAGGGGTCTGGACCAATTGTCACATGATATTAGGGTCTGGACCAATAGCCACATGCTGTTTGGGGTCTGGACCAATTGTCACATGATGTTGGGGGTCTGGACCAATTGTCACATGATGTTGGGGGTCTGGACCAATTGTGACATGATGTTAGGGGTCTGGACCAATTGTCACATGCTATTAGGGTCTGGACCAATAGCCACATGGTGCTGGGGGTCTGGACCAATAGTCACATGCTGTTGGGGGTCTGGACCAATTGTCACATGATATTAGGGTCTGGACCAATAGCCACATGCTGTTTGGGGTCTGGACCAATAGTCACATGCTGTTGGGGGTCTGCACCAATTGTCACATGATATTAGGGTCTGGACCAATAGCCATATGATGCTGGGGGTCTGGACCAATGCTGTTGTGGGTCTTGACCAAGCATCATATGATGCTGGGGGTCTGGACTAATAGTCACATGATGTTGGGGGTCTGGACCAATAGTCACATGCTGTTGGGGGTCTGGACCAATTGTCACATGATATTATGGTCTGGACCAATAGCCACATGATGCTGGGGGTCTGGACCAATAGTCACATGCTGTTGGGGGTCTGGACCAATTGTCACATGATATTAGGGTCTGGACAAATAGCCGCATGATGCTGGGGGTCTGGACCAATAGTCAAATGATGTACTATTTATCTTGGTAATGGAAATGACTGGTCAGCATACAGTGAACACACAGGCTTATTGGGTGATATGTCTCAGATGGTACATAATCACAAGATGTATCCTGACAAAGGATATCATAGTACAATGTGACATCCATCAAAGACAATCAAAATCAGTAACTAGAATTATATGGCACAAGATCTACAGTTGTTATAACAAAAATTAATACAAGAAAACCATTAATTGTAACACATACTTAAAGCTGTGTACAAAACAGCTGTCTACCTGTTACATAGTTCAAAATTGTGAGTTAAAAAGTTTTTATTATCCATGGTTAACCATTAACATGCGATATGCTTATTTGCCTGCCTGAACAACTAAGCTTAACTTAATTTTGACATCTAGTGGAATGCAATAGTGCAAGATAGTTGCGTTACTGACCGGAAAGACAGAAATTGATCTCTGATGACATTCACTCATGACAAAATGTTGTTTCATGTGAAGAATGAAGGGACCATTTGCAAATGTAATATGAATAGATAACCTTGACAACAGAATTCAATGCCCTTTTACATATGTAAAATGTATAGGTAACCATGACAACTAAATTCCATCCTCATTTGCAGATGTAAAATATATATGTAACCTTGATATCAGAATTCCATCCCATTCGCAGATGTAAAATGTATA
Organism: Argopecten irradians irradians; assembly: GCA_004382745.1. Lineage (NCBI taxonomy): Eukaryota > Metazoa > Mollusca > Bivalvia > Pectinida > Pectinidae > Argopecten > Argopecten irradians. Next base: position 526,379 of record SAYR01052707.1, on the reverse strand, counting down.
GGTAACTTTGACAATAGAATTTCATTCCCATTTGCAGATGCAATATGAATAGGTAACCTTGACAACAGAATTCCATCCCATTTACAGGATGGGATGCAACTTTTACAACAGATCTGTAGTTTTGTTACAATTATTTGTCTCAGGTATACATCCCTTGTTTCTGAACGTCAAAATGATGTGCACATCCAATGGGTTGGTCCATTGATCACCAAGATTATACCATCATATTTCAGGAGGGTCCATTTAGGACAGGAGGGGGGTGCAGCTTCTTCAGTTCCTGTTTCAGACTTGGCAAGAGCCCTCCGAGTCGACGATTGGAGTATTTGTTTGCCCAGCCCTCAACTTCCTGAAATTTCAAAATCACTCATGGTAACTAACATTACAAGGGCAGGACAATGAAATAGTAAATGCTGTTTATCATATATTTCATAGGATCACAGAAACCGTTTTCTTTAACTGAAATCTTTTGCTATGATATAGTCCACAGGTGAATATAACGATAGTGATAGTAAACCCTAAAGATTGATGATGAATCTTTGAGTACAGCTGGATTACCTAGGAGATATCAATGTGAAGCTAGATTTTACAATGCATACCTCTAAAATCTTTTTCTTTTTATGATAGAAATGTGCTTTGATGACGTCTGCAAACTCTGGTGGTGGTGTCTGAAGCTGGCTGATCATGGCGTATTTGATGTTGTTGTAACAACAGTCTGTAAGATAGAGTTAACTGTCGGTAAACCACATTATTTTGATAAACCTTAAATTTGATATAAGAGGTTGGTTGGCTTTGATTATTTAAAAGTCCTATTAACTCTTTCACCCCTATGTAACTTTAGTAGACTCTACCATCAATTGATCTGGATGAGTCTATTATGGCCTACAGTGGTGAAAGGGTTAACATGTGATACGTAGTACATATAGAAAAACCACTGACCAGTGGTCAGTACCTGGCAACTGCCCCACATGTGGTGCAAACTTGCAGCTCAGAGATGGAGGGGTTGTGGTAATATGTTGAGACATCTTAACAAACAAACATATGACAAGCAAATCACAATAACAAATGATTATAGCTATTACAAATCAAATTTTATAAATAAAATGATAATTAACATTAATATCATATTACCAAAATCTCCATCAAAATGTCAGCTTCACAAGTTTATAAAGGATATTATATTATTAAACGCCATTTTCCTAAAAATAACTAAAACAGAAACTTGATGTAAAACATTTGCTAAGAAACTAAGCAATTTCTTTTTTATTCACTCTGCCATAATGTTGTACTTCTACATTTACCTGCATTATATTCGTCGCTGTGCTTTTTTCCTCCCTCCGTCCCAATCTCCAGTTCAAATCCTGGCTCATTGAAGTAAGGATCTTGTACCAGGATAAGGGACTGGATTGATACAAGTACCTGTGATAGAAAGTCAGAAATATGGGACTGGATTGATACAAGTACCTGTGATAGAAAGTCAGAAAATAGGGACTGGATTGATACAAGTACCTGTGATAGAGATACAAGAACCTGTGATAGAAAGTCAGATATAAGGGACTGGATTGATACAAGTAACTGTGACATAAAGTCCACAATATTCCTCATAATTACCAAACACACATCAATAAATACAATTGTTATTTTTTAGGATATTTACTAATGAAAGCCAAACTTTGTAGACTTACCTTTAATTACAGTCAATGTTTTCTAATTCTATAATTACAGTACTGAGGAGACTTACAGGTAAGTAACAGTTGACGATTTTGTAATGTAATGACTGAGGAGACTCACCTGTAAGACAGTTGAAGTTTTTTCGTTCCATTGCTCTCCTTTCTGACCTTCCCATGTTCCTAGTAAGGATAAACACACCTTTCCACATCTGAAAACACAAAGAAAGTAAGAATATTTGTATTTTTGGTAAAAATCCTAAATTTCTCTGAAAAGATCAAAATTGGAAATTATATCATACAATGTCTTTTAAAAGTGATTTGATTCATGAAATCAGCTCTTAACTAGAACTGTCGCCAGAGTGGACGATTAATACCCCCCAACTGCACAAATTTAGTAATAACATTGCAAAACCCTATATAGTTTTCCCAATTCCCCTTTATGTCAGGGTTCTGTGTACAAAATTTCCTCATAATCTGTCAAGTAGTTTAGGAGGAGTTCACCGCACAAAGTTGTGTCTACAGACAGACAGGTGGCGAATGGACAGACAGACAACCCAATTCCAGTATACCCCCCCCCCCAAAATCCCCCAACAAACCTTAACTTCATTACAGGGGGTATATATAATAATTGCTCAGTCAATGTTGCAATGAAAATGTCTTTTATATCAAAGTCTAAGGAATAACCCATGTATACCGACTTTTTATGTTTTTTAGAACAGAATAACAACCTTGAGAATAGCAGCGACCTTTAAGTAATTATGAGAGTCCTTTGATTTAACAGTGATTGAGCCAACAGAATTTCAACGCATTTTAGTCCCCTTGTGACCATGTCTTATGTGAGTAATACTTACGCATACAGATTTGGGTTGAAGCGGACTTTCCCTGACCCGGTGGTCTGAAGGTTCACTAGAGGCGGAGATTTAGGGTAGGCCGGTGGGAAGTAGATATCAAATATATAACAGCCTGCAGAGTATGGGGTTCCCTCAGGGCTGAAAAAAATATAAAAATGGCAAAAAATGAAATATGGTTAAGTTCAATTTAAACTGGAAAAGGTCTGCATGAAACATTTATTAGGATTTATAAGGATAATTAATGGATACAGGCTGGAAGCCTCTATATCCGTATCATCAATATATATACATAAAATACATAAATTATTGATTTCCAGTATATCAAAGGCTATGTTTCCTCAATCTATTAAATGTTAAAACTTAAAATGAATATTTTTCCAGCGTTTATCTAGCATTACTTCAAAGTTGTATACAGTATTTGCAGCTATAATATATGCACTAGAGAAATGTATCAACACACTGAAGTCTGATTCCTTAAGTCAGTTCTACAGAAATGGATCAAAACAAATAAATATAGGCAATCTCTAGTAATAGCAGAGGCATAAAATCAAATTTCAACACAATTTTAAACTTTCAAACAAAGTTTCCGAGAATTCTATTTGTCACTAAAATATGACACAGTTATTGATTTCAATAGCGTCTGAGAAACTTTTCCTTTTCGCTTGAGTACCTACCCAGTAATAAGTGCTTTCATTAATGTCAGTTTGTCATCATCCTGAAAGAAAAAAAAAACACATGGCAAAATGTAACATATACAATGTACTACAGTCTGTAGAACAATCTTAATGATATATATACAGTGGAACTCGGTTATTACGAACTCGAAGGGACCGAGATAAAATTTCGAGTTATCCGAGTGTTCGAATTAAACGAGTTATCATGTCTTCTGACAATCTCTTTACTTGGTAAAGATAGACAAGTCGTTAAATGATGTGAACAAGAGGGATGTCAAAATCGCCGATGGTAGTTGCAAAATTATAACAATAAAAACCTAGATATAAAATTTAAAATGGCAGATTTATGAAAAAGAAAATCCGCATTTTCGGCAAACTCGTTGTCCACAAAATCTCATTTCAAGTTAAAAGAACATTTTATGTATAAATTTTGTCATTCGGACTCAAAATTAACTTCGTATTATCCGAGTTCTTCGAGTTTTCCAAATTCGAATTATCCAAGTTCTTTAAACAAAGATAAAGAGGGAATTCGGCCGGGACCGGCAAAGTACTTGGTATTAAGCCAAGTTGTCGGATTATCCGAGTTTGTATAAACCAAGTTCCACTGTACTAGTGGAGATTAATACCATGCACAGTGTCTAGCAATAAATCGCACACGGTACCAGTAATACCCTAGCATAATCATTAACGATTAGACCTGCATCACAGTAAAACAGGTAAACATAAGAATTGGAATCGTGATAAAAACATCAACAGAAAAAAAATTCAAGACACAAAGTCCATTGCTTAATTATCTTAAATGGTTTAATCCCTGTGAAGTCTTGGTGATTGTGGGCATAAATAAATAATCGAGAATGATTTTGTATAAAAATTAACTTTTTCTCAATAATTTTGATCTGACAATAAGTAGAAATGAAGTACAAGAATCTTATTTAGAAGTAGAATTCACCGGAAATAGCATTTATAAATCTTGATATCAAATAAATCAGGAATGCAGGCTGAAGCTCCTGAGAGTAGTTATTGTAGAAATGATTTATCCACTTACACTTCGAACAAAGATGGCAGACGACCAATCTAGAGGCAGCGATGAAGAAAGAGAAGAAAGTTCTTGGGCAATTCGGAAAATCTGAAAAGGAATTAACAAAAAAAGTTTGACTTGTAATGCATGAATCATATTCATATTATGGAAATGTGATAATTTGTAATTTGAGACATTTCTGAAAACTTTTTGAAGTTAATACCTGGTTTTGTCTGGAGCTCTGAGCCGACTTAAATTGACTTGCATAATGGTGGGCCCAGTTTCCTTCCACTGCAAAATAAAGTTAGAGGTATTGAGGTTGTTTTTTTAAACACATGTAATCTAGTTTCATGAATTATAAATGGCATCCATTACATTCAACTGATGAGCATATCTGCTGATTTCAAGCAAGTAAGTTTTTTTTTTTAAACAAAGAAATGTTAAGAAACACAGGGCACTTTAATCAGATCAATGAAATTCATTTATTCCTTACATCAGTATCCAGGGTAATTTTTCTAATATTGTTAAACTACTAAAATGAGTTCTTAAACATTAATCAAGCACCAATTCTGTTTTGTCCCTATTTTACTTACATGAAAAATCTGTACTATAAAACTGCATATTTCTTAACACTTGTTTATACTGTAGTTCTGTTGGGTCCAGCTGAAGAGAAAGTAATTGGGGAATACATCTTGGTTAGGTGCTTGATCATTTTCTGAAGGCTTACAATCTCGTCAAGTTTGTTCTTAAAATGAGTTGTATGGTTTTATATACTCAACAATATCACAAAAATACTTATAACCTTGAGTGTCAATGCCAAAATGCTTAATTTTTAGTTTTGTTTTGGCATCAAGGCAAATCATTTTAACTTTAAAATTCTAAAAGAAGTACATTGTAGTTATGCACCTTCATGTCGATTAATATACACATTCTCGTAAATTTTTAAATCATTCACGGCTTTCCAAATTGGAAGACAAATAAAATTGTTATCATCTGAATGGGAAGGTATAGAGATTATGTTTCTGAATATTATTTTATTCTCTATATCTGTATTCTCTGTTTATTTACCTTATCCATCTGGATGCTGACGTCCATTACCGACGTCCCGCCATCATTAGATATAGACATCTCGCGCGCCGACGCTGTCGGACTGCACTGCTCACCACTAGGAGACAAGCTCTGCATGGCCATCACATCTGTATTCAGGTCAGAGGTTACAAGGTCATTTAATGCCAAGCAAGGTCATAATGGCAACATGGTAGTTTTGTAAAACTTCAAATACAGTCTTAGAAATTTAGAAGAGGTCAAGTAAAATTTGGAGCATTAAAATAATGAGATGAAACTGCCAACTATTTATTCAAACTCTCTTTAATATTTATATCAATACATGTCACAGAATTTCCAGTACAAAATCTTAAAATTGAGTACAATTCATATTACTGTAAAGCTTGGTAATTTCGCGGGATGATAATTTTGCGATTTTGCGGCACATTGCTAAGATCATGAAAATTTGATCCCCGAAATAATGGGAAATGATTGAATATCTACCTTTAAATTCCATATTGTGAAAATTTCAAATGGCTAACGTATGATTTTTTTTTAGATCAAATTGCGAAAATTTCTGTCCTCAAAATAACCGGCTACAGGGTAATACAAGCATTTTCTTTTCTAATCATTTTCAAAGATATTAAAGATCAACATACACTTTTCATTTGAGTTTATTGATAATCAGAATTAACAATATTTAAAAATTTACTCACCTTTTACATTGTTGAAAAGTATCACAAATTCTCTGAAAACAGAAATAGCAGCATTAAATGACAGTTTTTTATGTAACTGTTATCAACTCAGCATCAGACATAACCTGAACACTCTTTATTTGTTAAAATCTAACAAAGGACTTGATTTCAGTGGAGAGTAATGTATGACGAAGAATCAAAAAGTAAATACCTGGCAAGTTTTTCCTCAGCAAGTTCATTGTCTGTTCCGAGTGCGGAACAGGAAGAGCTTGAACCGCGACATCGACTAAAGCAGTTGGGTAATATATTAAAGGGTGTGGCATTGTTGTCGCCCTCGGGAGCTGTACTTGTCTGAGGCCGTGGTACGCTGCCGTTCCCAGCCTTACACATGTGCTTCAGGATCAGAGAGGCCTGTGCACATGTAAATTTTCATGAATAAGCCAGAATAGGTGTTAAACATCATATAAGTATACTTGTTACCATCATTCAATGCTCACCTTTGTGACAGAGGACAGTCAAGAGATCCCATTGAAACAAAATCATGATCTACAATTACTTTTTAACAGCTGCATAGTAATCTGTACAATACAATATTACCTAAAGCCATTCACCAACCTTCCGCCATGTTATGGTAAATTCTTAAATTCTTTTCTTCAATACCTCACTTTTTGCCATTTAGTAATTGAACCCCCTGTACCCCAGCACAAACCCAATAATAATTTACCGACTTTTTCTCTAAACAGTAATTAAAATGATTCTCCTACAGTAAGTTAACATTTTAGTTTTTGATGAATTCACCAAGCTTTTCCTGTAATCTTTAAACTTACCTTTTTCTCTAACTGCTCCAGGAGCTGGTATATAGATAAAGTCTGGTTTGACAAGGAACACAACAAGGGAAGTAACTGGCGTTGTCGAGCTGTAAAGATCCATTTAATCACAGAAAAGCATTATTTGTAAAGATCTCCATTTACTGTAATTTATGGTATCTATCTTCTTAAATAAATACTCATCATTTTTTCCATTAAATTAATAATATACTTGTAACCAAAATTCTTAATGACCTCAGTGATGATTTAAGATTAATGTAAATATTCAATTTTCAGGGAAAACAGATAAAAGTAAAATTATTGTTCTTAAAATACAAAGTTTTAAATATTTATTTTTATCCAACAAGGTATACAATATTCTTCTTGATAATAAAAAAATATTTGAAAATCGTCAAAATAACAAATCTATGAATGTGTTCATTACAAGATCTTTGCTTTGCTTACCTATTTCTTTAATGATATCTACGATGAATTTATATACCTGCAAAAAGATCGAATGTCTAAGTTAATAACTCAAATTATACAGTCCCTTACTTTAAAATCTTACAAAAAGCTTATTTTTCTGTAATCTGTTTGACCTCCAATAAAAATTCAAGATACAGTCAAATATTTCTATAAGACCACCCACGAGGCCAAGAAAACAATGGTCTTTATAACCAAGTTGTTCTCATACAAGAGGAGGGTGGTGTTAAAATTGATAATTTGGGACCCTGAGAAAATGGTCTTATTATGCAGGTGGTCTTTATAAAGAGGTGAGCACAGGTTTGACTGCATTTCTTGTAAAGATGCTCCACCGCTGACAAATGGTATTTTTTCACTATCAAAAACAGGGGTAGACGATTTAGTATTTTTCTTCAGTTACAAAAGTTACTTACTTTACACCATTACCACCATTGAAAAGTTTGAGCTTTTAGTTTTATTTCAGGTTAAAAATATAAAAAACAATTAATTGCATCCCGAATAAATTCCGTACTACTATATCCTATATGGAATGAAGTACTGAATGTGCATGCACCAAAGGCAAAATAGATTATTTTATTATAGTTTTTGTTTAATTAGACTATTATATACACAATTTAACACCAATTATTGTTTAAATGATGAATACCATTTATGCTCTGATGGCGGTGGAGCATCTTTAAATGGAACAGACATTTAAATAGCACAAAAAGACGCATCTGCTCTGATGATTGATCATCCTATAGGCTAGTTCAGATATAAAATGGCATATCCAAATTCCATATCAAATTAATACCTTCCAATTTAAGGGCTGCTTATATAAAAGACAGCAGAGTAACTAACAAGAGATCCCAGAGGGATCTTGGCGCCCACCAAAGAAAGATCTATGTCTGACAATGGAAAGAGGGATCTTTTCCCTGCTTTTCAAACTTTTTCAAACACATGACATATAAAATTTGAGATAGATCGCTATAGTACTTTCTAAGAAATAGTGGTAACAAACTTCAACAATGAAATCTAAGATGGCGGCCGGTTGGCCATCTTGTTTACCGATCAGTCCCGAAAGGCATTATGCATCAGTCCTAAAAGGTACTATGCACAACTAGGGTACAAGGGGAACCTACACATAAAATTTGAGAAAGATCCCTTCAGTACTTTCTGAGAAATAGCGGTAACAAACTTTAACAATCAAAATCCAATATGGCCGTCGGTCGGCCATCTTGTTTACCGATCGGTCCCAATTAACAATATGCACAACTAGGGTCCTTGGGGAACCTTCATATGAAATTTGTAAACGATACCTTCAGTACTTTTTGAGAAATAGCGGTAACAAACTTTAACTATCAAAATCCAAGATGGCCACCTGTCAGCCATCTTGTTGACCGATCGGTCCCAAAATGCAATATGCACAACAAGGGTCCTAGGGGAACCTACATATGAAATTTGAGAAAGATCCCTTCAACACTTTCTGAGAATTAGCGGAAGGACGGACGGACTGACGGAAGGACGGACGGACCACGGACGAAAGGCGATTTGAATAGCCCACCATCTGATGATGGTGGGCTAAAAACCTGTCCATTCTCTGTGTATTATATTATACATGTGTACATATAACCTGTCCTCTCTACACTGCTTTAGTGCAGTGCCTGCTCTGTAAAAATGTTGTATTTTGTACTGATGGGCTGTAAAGCCTAAAGTAATAATAAAATTGAACTAAACATGATACATCAAAGTATGAGGGAGCAGATAAATCATCTCTAATTATACCTTCAGAATAAGGACGGATTTCTCTTCATATTCCCATGAATAGAAGTCAAGAATCACACTTTTCATCACAAGGCAATTTTTAGTGTAGATATGTTTATATTGGGAGGGGAACCCCAAAAATAATAAATGTGTTAGATACTGCCATTGTGGTTTTTATCAAACTAGAACTACACTGTAAATCAATACCAAAGGGTCAACAAGAATCACACATTAACATTTGTCTGGACTATTCCGCTTTGCATATAATATTAAAGTTTATTAATCAAAAGAAAAGCAGAGCATATATTTCTCTATAAGATTACCCCGTGAATGCAATGATAGTAGTAAGAACATGACCAATTCTCAGCTTGGATTTAGATCAACTTTGTCAAAAAGATGACAATAACATAGATTCTCAAAAATCATTAAAATTTTGAGTTGATTTTTATCCAAGAAGTTCTAGATATTGCCCAAGCAACATTTCACATACAATTATGGTACATGCTTATGATCTTGTGTCATCAATGTTACCGTATTTGTTTGCAGTCAACACCAATATGACATACTGTGGTACTCAAACAAGCAAAATGTAACAAATACTTACTTCTGAATGCCTACATATTTCTAGGAAAGAATCAGCCCTCAAGTATTGCTGAAACAAAAGATATCACTGATTATACAACAAAGGCAAAGAAACATCAAACATTCCTAACAGTTGACCTTCAAACTCATGACTGATGGAGTAATTTTGTAAGTCAATCCTCATTAAAAGACTAAGTCAATATGAACTTGACTGGGAGGCGATAGGATGACTATACATCCTTAATCTTTACAGTACCCTGTGGTGACCATACACCCTTAATCTTTACAGTACCCTGTGGTGACCATACCCCCTAATCTTTACAGCAACCTGTGGTGACCATACCTTATAATCTTTACAGGGCCCTGTGGTGACCATACCTCATTATCTTTACAGTACCCTGTGCTGACCATACCCTCTAATCTTTACAGTACCCTGTGGTGACCAAACCTCATTATCTTTACAGTACCCTGTGGTGACCATACCCTATAATCTTTACAGTACCCTGGGGTAACCATACCCTCTAATCTTTACAGTACCCTGTGCTGACCATACCTCATTATCTTTACAGTACCCTGCTGTGACAATACCCTCTAATCTTTACAGTACACCGTGGTGAACATACCCCCTAATCTCTACAGTACCCTGTGCTGACCATACCCTCTAACCTGTACCGTACCTGTGCTGACCATACTTCACTATCTTTACAGTAACCTGTTGTGACCATACCTCATTATCTTTACAGTACCCTGTGGTGACCATACCCCATAATCTCTACAGTACCCTGTGGTGACCACACCCACTAATCTTTACAGTACCCTGTGGTGACCATACCCTCTAATCTTTACTGTACCCTGTGGTGACCATACCCTCTTATCTTTACTGTACCCTGTGCTGACAATACCACACTACCTTTACAGTACCCTGTGGTGACCATACCCTCTTATCCTTACTGTTCCCTATGGTGACCATACCCTCTTATCTTTACTGTACCCTGTGGTGACCATACCTCACTATCTTTACAGTACTCTGTGATTACCATACCATCTTATCTTTACAGTACCCTGTGTTGACCATACCTCACTATCTCTACAGTACCCTGTGTTGATCATACCATCTTATCTTTACAGTACCCTGTGGTGACCATACCATCTTATCATTACCGTACCCTGTGCTGACCATACCTCCATAAATGGGATGAGTGCTGACCCCTCCACTACCGAGTACATATCCTGTACTGGATCAATGGATTGACCAGTGTCTGGGGTTGCTACGTTTGGGTCTGGCTGACCGGGTGGACGTGGCTTCAGCTGAGGGGCATGGTTTGCATACAAAACTTTAAATTCCACCAGAATCTTGTGAAGTGCATCTTCTATCTGAAATAGGATTTCATTGATAATGATTTTTTAAATATGAGTATACAAAAAAATACTGTAGAGCCAATCATTTCGTGGATAAAATTTTTTGTCATTTGTCTTCAAACATTTAATGATACAGCTCTACATAACAGTATGCACGATGTATTTATGATTTACGATTTCATGAAGCAATTTTTTGCAACCAAAATCATGTCCCCCAAAAAATCCCCAAATCATCATCTTTTCAAAAGTACTGTCTTCACCGTGGCTTTAATACATATTTAACTTGAGAGACATTTAGATAAATTGCTGGATATATCTAAGAAAGAATTGCTTTAGAATGAGACTGCTTACTACCATACAGAGTTGTGGATACATAGTAAGGGGGATAACTCACCTTGTTATCCTTTTCTTTCTGGGCTGCTATATAGGCATTGATGTCCCATTCTGTCATATTAAAAGTAAGACTTTGGTTACCCAAACAAACAACATATTTTACACATATGCATGAGATACGGAACAAAAACATGCGTTAAATTTAACAAAAGATCCCAGAGGGATCTTGGCACCCACCAAAGAATGATCTATGTCTGATAATGGAAAGAGGGATCTTTTCTCTGCTTTTCAAACTTTTACTACATATTACTACATTGAAATATAAGAAAGATTAATTCAGTACTTTCTGAGATATATAACAGACTTCAATTATTAAAATCCAAGAAGGCTACATGTCGGCTATCTTGTTGACTGATCAATCCAAAAATGCAATATGCATAACTAAGGTTCGATCGGTTAACAAGATGGCTGACCGTCCACCGAATTTTGATAGTTGAAATTTGTTACCGCTATTTCTCAGAAAGTACTGAAGAGATCGGTCTCAAATTTATCTGTAGGTTCCCCTAACTATCGATTTGAGACAGATTCCTTAAGTACTTTCTGAAAAATAGCAGTAACAAACTTTCATTATTAAAATCCAAGATGGCTGCCAGGTGGCCATCTTGTTGACCGATAAGTCCCAAAATGCAATATGCACAACTAAGGTCGTAGGGGAACCTACATATGAAATTTGAGAATGATCCTTTCTATACTTTCTGAAAAATAGCGTTAACATACTTATACAATCGTGATAACAGACTTCAACTGCCAAAATCCAAGATGGCTGCCTGGTGACCATCTTGTTTTTCGGATCAGCCACAAAATCTGTATGGCACAACAAGGGACCAAGGGAACCATCAATGTGAAGTTGTTTGAACAAAATCCCTTCTGTACTTCTCAAGAAATAGCGATAACAAACTTCAACTGCCAAAATCCAAGATTGCTGCCTGGTGACCATCTTGTTTTTCGAATCAGCCACAAAATCTTTATGGCACACGAGGGACCAAGGGAACCATCCATGTGAAGTTTGAACAAAATCCCTTCAGTACTTCTCAAGAAATAGAGATAACAAACTTCAACTGCCAAAATCAAAGATGGCTGCCTGATGGCCATCTTGTTTTTCCGATCAGCCTAAAATCTGTATGGCACACATATGGGCCAAGAGGACCCTTCATGTGAAGTTCGAACAAAATCGACTTCAGTAGTTCTTAAGAAATAGTGATAACAGACTTCAACTGCCAAAATCCATGATGGCTGCATGGCGGCCGTCTTGTTTCTCCGACCAGCCTCAAAATCTATATGGCACAACTAGGGACCAATGGAATCCTCCATGTGAAGTTTGAACAAAATCCCTTCAGTAGTTCTCAAGAAATATCGATAACAAACTTCAACTGCCAATATCCAAGATGGCTGCCTGGCGGCCATCTTGCTTTTCCGATCAGCAACAAAATCTGCATGGCACAACTATGGACCAAGGGGACCCTCCATGTGAAGTTTGAACAAAATCCCTGCAGTTCTTTTTAAGAAATAGTGATAACAAGCATTGTTTACGGACGGACGCCGGACGACAGACCATGGACGCAGGGCGATTTGAATATCCCACCATCTGATGATGGTGGGCTAAAAAAAAACCCACTTAAATTATGAATTACAGACTAAAATATATTATTTATAATAGTAAAGTTAATTCATAATTCTATGAGCTAAATTTCTGACCTTTATTATACTTCCTGATTTTTTGGACATCATTTTGTTCACACATTAAAGATAAGATTACCTGGTCGGAATTGATGCCCATAACCAATGCCCTTGGCCCAATACTCAAGGTCATTCTTAGCCAATTTCTTCTCATTCTGAAAAATTAACAATTACATATTTTTGTTTTCCAATTCAATCCACCGATAGATACTTAAACAGACATCTTGTGTTGTCCAATATAAACAACACAAACTCAGCAAAGCACAAAATTGGACTAGAACGCAGGCAAGTCACTGGTCAGCAATTGTTAAGTAAGGTGTGATATAAAATGTTTTCTAGGTTCAGGGTTGTCAATTTCTATTGATGCCAAAGTGGAAAATCTTCTAAAACACAGTTCAAATGGGGAGATTTTAATGCGCTTTCTTTACAACATAAAATTGGGTTTGATTCAATTTGTGTGAGACACATTTTGTGCGAGATGGGTGTGAGAAAGGCACTGAAAATTGTGAGTTTCCTCCAAAACGTGAGTAACCGTGGAGGTGTAACTACCCCCTATAATTGGCCTTACCAGTGAGGCTGGAGGAGACTTGAGGCCGTCCACATTCAACAGGTATCGCTGGTTCACACGCGGCACAACTTCACTGACCTTGTAACAGAGACATAATAAAAACATTAAAAGTGCCATACATCAGCCTTGTGTATCAGATGAAAAGGATTTTCTATATGAAGCAACTCCCTGACTCAAACTTTCTCCTACTCTATTAAAAACATTTGATCCTCTGCAGCTAATGAGGAAAACTACTTCATAAATTGGCTCAATAGATTTGAAATGTATGATAGTCGTAACTGATGAGTATTGTTTTCTGATTGATCATAGTTACTTCCCCTCTATTTCAATCCGCCAGTATTAATTGAGGCCAAATGAAACAAAGAGAAGTAACTATAATCGATTAGCATTAGAAGTCAATGGGGATACCCACTAAATTAGCCCAATTTCATCGTAAAAATTACTTTATTATATATATTTATACCATCCATGCTATCCGATTACAACTTCCAATTCTAACATCAACGTGAAAGGATGTCCATACCAAAGCAAGTGTGAGAAGATGATGTTCCATTTCCAGGTAGGCCCCATGTGGATATCTCTTCAGATCATTTCTTTCACTGTCAACCTCCAGTCTGTTTATATAGAATATAGACCAATTATAGGATGTCCCAGTAATTGTAAAAAGGTTTTATCCCATCTTTGTTTACCTATCCCTAAAATATATGCAATCCTAACGAAAGCTCTTTAACTCTTTCTGTATTCTTTCTGGATTCCATCAAGAAAGTAGTTATTAGTCTCACCCCAGGAGGTTTTTGCGAAAATGCCGGACAAACAGTCCAGTTGTTGTGTGTTAATTCATTTAATTTAAACATGCTAAGGTTATTGCAAATATTTGAACTTCCTTAGAAATCATTCATAGATTATTTCAAACCTGCATCAACATTTTATTTTGATATTGAAATCTGGAGCAAAGAAAGCCACAATTTGGATTATAAGATCTGTTTGATTTATCTTGTTCCTCTGCCATAAAAAAGTTGTACATTGTCAAAATAAATATTTATTTAGCATCTTGAAAGGTTGTGTTGACCTTAAAATACTTTTCATATATCACTGGATGGAAAATTTGAATACAATAGGAGATTTATTGTGAAGAAAGAATGTCAATATCGAGTGTTGAATATAAATGACAACGGGGAAAACAGAGGGTAAAATCCTGTTGACTTAGTCGACAACAAAGAAGAGGGAGGGTAAAATCCTGTTGACTTAGTCCACAGCGAAGAAGAGGGTGGGTAAAATTCTGATGATTATAGTTTACAACTGGGAAGAGAGAACACCATTGTTACCTCTAACCCCTTCTTCCTTTAAAAAGCTCACTTAGCAACAACCATTTATGGCCCTGCCCCATCTATCTCAAACAAACTCCAGCACTCTTAGACTAGGTTGTGCTCCATGCCCTGATAATCTACCCCTCTTTCCCTCCTACAAAATCCACATGCTCACTGATATAGACTTTTCCCTCTTTGAGCCTTGCATTATAAGCCTTTTGCTATCCCCAACAAGAAGGCTCATGGGCCTTAACGGCCATCTGACTGTTAATACAATATATGGTAGAACTGAAATACACAGTAAGCTGTATGTTTAACAATTGGAACATATTTTAACCCCTGTGACCTTGAATGAAGGTCAAGGTCATTCATTTGAACAAACTTGATAGCCCTTTATCCAAGCATGCTACAGGCCGACTATCAGTACCCAGGGTCTTAGTTATATACAAGAAGTTATTAAATAATTTTAGCCTATTTGACCCCTTTGACGTTGAATAAAGATCAAGGTCAATTTTTTTTAACAAATTTGGTAGCCCTTCATCTGAGCATGTCACAGGCCCAATATCAGGTCTCTAGGCCTCTTAGTTATTCACAGGAAGTTGTTTCAAGATTATAACCTATTTGACCCCAGTGACTTTGAATGAAGGTCAAGATTATTCATTTTAAGGTAGCCCTTCATCCCAACATGCTGCAGGCCCAATATTAGTATCCTGGACCTATTCAGGTCAGATGACCTAAAAATCACACTAATCCCTCTAAAAGCTCTGATCTTCTAAGGAACTCACCTCGCCCACTGCTGTAGGAAAGTTTTTATTTCCTGTATCACTGTTTTCATGTCCTTGGTGGGACACCAGTAGGACAGTTTTAGTAGCTCCATGTTGGTCACTCTCTGCATCATAGAACCCTGTAAAACAAGGAATGGTCGTAATAGGGATCCCATAGCACACTCTCTGCACAATAGCCAATGTGCATGGGTAACAATGTAAATACATGAATAACTATCCCATTCAAAATTAAATCTAGATACAATGAATTGTGATTCATCAAAATACTTCAATCAATACCCAATTTCTTGCATTTAAAATGTCCAACTGCCATAGATGAAGCAGTCCTGTTTTACAGTTAAACACACTGTGGAACATGATGTTTGTAACTCCTTCGTGAAAATGTATCATCCTACAAGATCATAATGTTATTACATGAAATACATACCTGTAACCTTGGCCTCATGACTTTGACCAGTGGAGGGTAAAAAGGATAAAGGTCAATCTCGAATGTCTGTAAAACATAAAAACATCTTTGAGCATACAAAAACCCAGCAGGACATTGGTGAACATTGTCACAGATATCAGCAATTTTGACACATTACAGGGTTCCTGTATGATAAATTGGTGAATATGCTTTTAAATGATTAAAATTTTATTCTCCCATATTTTCTGGAGAGAAAAAACAAAATGAAATATGGGTTTGACAAATGGACTGGGATGTCTCAACTTTCATTTAAGATTTAGGCTGGGTAACAAAAGGCTTGTCGAATGCTGACCAGCTAAAATCTTAGAATGAGACATGTCTGACCACTGACAGACCTGTATAAGATTCTATTTATCTTATACCCTTGTAAGCAATTCAATCTACATCAGAACACATTACCATCTCCAGTTCAATGTAGTTGTACCCAAATTTCTCTTTGATTTCACTCAGGTCTTTGGCAAGATCACTACAACAAATCAAAGAGAAAATACAATATACCTCATGGGACATATTCATATACTATGTGATACCAGATAACGTTGGCCGCGGACTTGTATCTATTGGTGATGGAATGTCGTTCAAAAATGATATTCCGCGGCGCTAACATCATTTCAGTGGGAAGATTATAAATAGTTACGTTCCACTACCACTGGAGAAACTAATACTGCACAAACATTATCAGGTATCACGTGGTAAGTAAATTAGTCTCATTACATATCATACCTAAACCCTACAGCTTTTAATTTCTAAGGAGTACTTTGTAAATATAAAACAAGTTTAATAACTTTGTATTGTTGCAAAAAAATTAATTCAAAACTCACCATCACTTGAATGAACAATTTAAAAATAAACAAGGACATAGTCATTCAGATCCCCCGCCAATGGAGATATCAAAGGCTGATAAGTTATTATTTTTTGTGGAGACTTATGTGTATGAAAAAAAAAACAGGAAAAAAGGAAGATGAGCTAAAAAAGATGAGTTAAATTCAAGTAGAGCGGGCTGCAATTGTTGAAATAAGTATACAGCCTTGACATTTTATATTAGACTAATATACACAAATGATGGGTTGAGTTTTGTCAAAGTAACATTTACCATTACCATGATATTTTCAGCAATGTTTCCATGGTAACCGAAAAAAGTGCAAAAATATGAAAAACCTTATTAAAATAGCAAAAGGTATTACAAGACCATAAATAAATGTGTTATGAAGTTTCGTTTGAAATATCTCTGCTGGTCTTAGAGTTATGCTCCGGAAATGAACCTGCTACAAAAATATATATTTCAGCAATGTTCTATGGTTACAGAAAAAAGCAACAGAAGTAAAACCTAAAAATAGCAAAAGGCACTACTAGACCATAAGAACAATGTGTCTATGAAAGTTTCATGGAAATATCTCTGCTGGATTTAGAGTTGTGCTCCAGAAAACGATCTTACACAAAAATCTGCCATTTTTTCAGCTGTTCCATGGTTACAGAAAAAAGTACAAAAAGTGAAAACCTTAAAATAGCAAAAGGCACTACTAGACAATATGACTAATGTGCCTATGGAGTTCCGTGCATATATCTCAACAGGTTTTCCAGTTATGCTGCGGAAACGAACCTGGTACAAAAATATGATATTTTCAGCAATGTTTCCATAGTTACGGAAAAAGTGCAAAAAATGAAAACCTAAAAATAGCAAAAGCAATGTGTTTTAGAGTTATGCTCCGGAAACCATTCGTATGGACGGACAGACGAACAGACGGACAGACGGACTGAACCCATTTGTATATCCCCTGCCAACTTCGTTGGGCGGGGGATAATAAATATCAATAATAGTTTTGAAACTAATGAACTTCATTGTTAACTGTTTTACCTGTCAGCAAAGTTAAATATCTTCACCCTCCAGTGGTAGATATTGTCCTCTATCGGTTCCGCAGTGAAGCCAACTTCCTGTAGTAGTGGAAATAGAAACACAAATCAAATTTTATAATCAATTCTTAAAAGTTTTCACTAGAAAAATGCATATAATGCCCAATTACTTTTCAATTACATGTGATTTGTTTTTTCATATACAGTATGTGTGATCTGTTTTTCATATTTCTGCTACTAATTAAAGTTTTTATTTAACTTTTTAACTTATTATTTTATATTAAAATCCTTCTGATTTACATGTTAAGTTACTAGAACATATGTATAAGTAACTATTTCCTACTTTTCGCAAATACTTTCTTGTGCAAATCTTTGCAAGCTTAAATTATTTATTTTTTTCTTTAAGACATTATTGAGAGTTATTTTTTTCCTTAATTTTCTGTAAAACATTAGAAATATGTAATTTTATCCTCTAAGTAATTATCCAAGCAGCAGAAAGTTTTACTACAAGTTTGACCTCGTTTACAAGCTGTAATAAACAATATATTGTACCTGTTCTCCCTCCATGATCTTGACCAAATCATTCGTGAGGATGCCAGCTGCAGCGTTACTCGTGAATATCTGTTTGGACGTTTTATTATCCATACTGGGACCTACAGCTGCACCAGCTGTCAAAATAGCATGGTGACCGAAAAAACAAATTACAAGAAGGAATTTTCATGCATAATGCTCAAAAAGAATTCCATGGTTGTAGATGAATTGACTAGAATGTTTCCCATTCTTAAACAAAGTGAACTTGACCTTTCAACCCTTAGACCTGAGAAAGGATCCAAAGCAACCATTTTTTATATCAAGGACAAATTCAAATAAAATTTGAGCTTATCGATCCAATGGTACTTGAAATATCCAATGGAAATTCTTTTTTTTTTAATTTTCAGTGACAGCGATCACAACTTTTGACATCTGCAATCAAAAACATGCATTTTAGGGAAATGGTTGTTTAAGTTTGGGTTAAATTGCAGTTATTTATCTTATAGAAACACCTAGCAGAAATTGTCATATTCTGATGACT
This sequence comes from Argopecten irradians irradians, assembly GCA_004382745.1. Taxonomy (NCBI): domain Eukaryota; kingdom Metazoa; phylum Mollusca; class Bivalvia; order Pectinida; family Pectinidae; genus Argopecten; species Argopecten irradians. Next base: position 507,338 of record SAYR01052707.1, on the reverse strand, counting down.
AGATAAAACTGACCTTGAGACGTTCTTGCTTTTTTCATCTCCTCTCTAATCTGTGCTTCCTTCTGTGCCCATCGTTTCTTAAAAAAAATAATATCCAAAAATATATAGTGGTTTAGGGTCCATATCATTAAACCATATCCCTATATTTTGTATACCTAATTATGTATCTGATTAAAATACAGGTCCTTATAACAACTCCATTCGATAGAGGATCTGACAACATCCCATAAGGAGTCATGTTCGGATGACCTTTTTACCACGTGTATTTTAGATCAAATGAATTTTCTACACATTGCTATGTCAATTAATAACTCCATTTCGACCCAGTATACATTTAGCTTTGTTGTTTTCTTTGGGCGAGATGACTATATACACACAAATATTTCTGACAGCTTTTTCAAACTATTTCGTCCCCAGTCAAGATTCTGACTGTCATTTTCAAAGGTCACCAGAACGTGACCCCTAATGAGATGTTATCAGATCTGTATCTTAATAAGACTGCCAAATTATTTCCCTGTTACTATATGTGTCTTCAGTTTAACGTCCAATTTCAACACCGGTACAAGTGGTTCGTTTTCAGAAGCGTACCACTTGCATCTAAGATGCTAAGGCGGATTTGAGTTTTATAATTTGTGATCAAAATGTTAAAATTTACTTTGTTGAAAATAAGACAGAGAGTTATTTATATCCGTTGAAATTACATGGATTATTTACTTTGATGTGTGCTGAAACTGTATTGCTTTTTTATTCATTATATTGTTAAAATCGAGAACACTTGGCTTTTAAATTTTTCATATGGGTGCCACCATCATGGAAAAATCACGTTCCATTTGGTAGTGCCATATCAATTTAGTACAACTGGTACAAACCCACAAATGGAATGCACGGTAAGTAAGAGCATTAACTCAAGGGTAGGTCACTCTATTGATTTCATAGTGAATTTAAAGGTTTTTTTCTGTTGCTAATAAGGCCCTACCTAATAATGAGATGGCCTTAATTTTTACCTTTTTCCGAGCTAAGTGTAGGTCCCATTCTGTGGTAAAAGCATCATCATCAGCCAAAATCATCTCCTGTAAGTAAAAATAAACATTTCATGACAATTCTATAGGTAAAATAAGTACTTTTTTCAATAGAATGTCATTCAGGTACAAGAACCATCAACAGCTAGTGACAGTGAAGACTAGCATTTGTTAAAGACATTATTCAATCATGACCTTGCAATCCAGTTCAAGAGATACAACATCAAATGAAAACTGTGTGGGATTTGTAACGCCACTACAAATAAATCATGTCTAGCATTTGAACCAAATATCCAGTGATAAATTCTTGTGATTTACCTCTTCGTCCTCTTCTTCCATTTTGGCATCATCACTAAAGTCCTCCTTAAACAAACATATTCATTAATAGTAAAATCATCAAATGCAAAGAAAAAAGGTGAGAAACAAAATCTTGACCAGTGACCTTGACTTAGGTCAAATGACTTCTTATTTTAATTACTTTGCTTCAGGATTTCATTGCAAAATATATTACATAATATCATAACAAAACAATTTGACCTTGAAAGTGGCTTCTTGAGATGAATTATAATGCTATAATGGATCACTTTTTATTTGATGTTTTCAAACTTCGCAGTATCTGAAATAGTCTTAAACAGTAAGTGTGTTATAGATATCAAAAATATAAGTTAGTTATAGCATGAGTGATGTATTTGATGTATCGCTTGATACCGGTATTTGGTAATACTTATTGCTCTGATAAAGTCTTTATAGTGTTTCAAATGCTACAGTTTTCACGCTTTTACCTCTGATGACGCTGGGCTTGTAATGCCACGTCCCTTCTCCTCGCGGTGTAAACTTGTGGCTCTGGAAAACAAAAACAAGAGTATAGAAATTACTCAAAGTGCTATCTGGTGCCACAGAAAAAGATAAAACAAGAGGTCCAATGGGCTTGAACATTCATCTGACATACACAGAAAGACGTTTAATAGAAATTACTCAAAGTGCTATCTGGTGCCACAGTAAAAGATAAAAAAAAATATCACTTGACATGGCACTGATATCAGCAGATCTAACACAGTAAATCATTTATTGTACTATCACTGAGATAAGATTTTTACTTCAAAAGATAAATTTCCATTCTTAATTTGAGGAACGATATTTCCTCGTTAACATTTTTATGATTGCAAAAATTTGTTCCACAAAATATTGCAAGAGAGTCATATAGGCCTTGAAAGCCATATCATTAAATATTGAAACTTCTAATATTCAATTTTCTTGTATTCAACTAAAATTGTGAAAGTTATAACTTATTACCATTTTTTGTTTTTTTTTCAAATTTATAATCATAAAAAAATAAACAAATATATTGTTCATTGATAACTGTTCATTTTTGACAAAAAGATGTTTCAAATTTAGATGTTGCCTTAAACAAGGACACATGGACAACTTGGTCAATCTTCAACATAACATACTCTGACTCAACATCAGATTAATTCCCTGCTTGGTTTTTGAGATTAAGATGATAAAAGATTAAAGCCTTCTTAATATCCAATTTTCAGCTGTTTCAGAAAATAAAAGAATGGTAAACTGTGCAATCAGGCATGACGCATAAATTAATCATCAATATTTTACTTACTTGTTTAAAACTTCCTGTAGACTTAGCTTCTGTCTGGTGTCCAGGAGGAACTGTTAACATACATGGCCATGTTCTTTGATTTCACATTATCAATAATCTGAATTGTTAATTCATCCTCACTCAATAAATAAAGATTATTATTATCTTCTCATCCTCACTCAATAAATAAAGATCATTATTATCTTCTCATCCTCACTCAATAAATAAAGATTATTATTATCTTCTCATCCTCACTCAATAAATAAAGATTATTATTATCTTCAAATTCTCTTTTATTTCATAATTCAAACATAATATCATTTATAGTATCTAAAATATATGCAAGTTTTCTTCCCTATATCTAGAGCGCATCTTCATATTATTAATATTATGCACCATTTAATGTCTGTTATATTTGAGTGAAGGATTTTGTTTTTTGGTACATATGTCCAAAGAACATACATGTAGTATCTTAGCATATAATGTGTATTACTAATCAGAATATCTTACTTTGAAATGCCAATATTTTCATATCAACAATTAGGTTAGCAATCGGAACCTGATATATATACAAATTAAAGTGAACAGTCGGGCAAGGATGGCTAAAGTCGGTAAAAATGGTGTGAATGTATCCAGTATAATTTCTTATGAAATGGAAAAATAAAATCTCTCGCCAAAATCTGTCTGCGAACGAAAAAATTAATTTAAAGTATAGGAATCCTAATACGTCCTCCCGGCTGACTATGTCCGTGGTTACATTTACACGCAGCCTCGCTTTCAATACTTTCAACTTTCCTTTACTTTAATAGTCAGAACTGGGAAACGTAAGCAGAACTTGGCCGTCGTATTAATATGCGAGAACTTTTGGAAGGCCAATGAACGCATTTAGACTGGTTTTCTTTGCCCGACTATTCACTTTAACGCAGTATAAGTGATTGAAACAAAAAAGAGTAAAATATTAATTTCTGACATTTTCACAATAAATGCATCATGTCATAATAATCAACAAAACTTCATTAATCATACCAACCTCATTAAAAGTCAAGCTCCATTCCTTAATAACCGGGTCAGACTCCACAAAGAAATTATCTTCGTAGTCGGGATACCCTGGTAATTATAATCAATATAATTTTTCTTCATCTGGTTTTATGCCTACATTAAAGCTGACAATGCAAGTTAAAAAGTATGCATTTGAAATTTAAAAAAAATATATGTAATGAAATTTTTTTCCTAAATAGTTTTTGAGATATCTCCCAAGGAAGTGGCAGCCATTTTTCTTTTGTTCTGCTTAGTAACCCTCACCGGCCAACCCCCTATAAAAAGCATGGGACTTGACACACGTGCGTCATTCTGAACATACCTGGTCTCAGATTCACATGCCCTGATATTGAAAATAACAATGTCAAACGAAAATAAACACTGCTCTCATCTGACAAGATTTCAATGAAGTAATACATAAATGTGTTGTCAGCTACATCCCACAATATATGTCCAATACAAGCTAATAAAACACTTAAATATACACAAATTTTTACACGTGCATTGACACGTGTGTGTCCTTGGTAGTTGTGGTTCGTTTTGGATGGCTACGTCACATGTATATAGCCAGTCGAGTGCATATCGAGTAAGATGATATACGTGGAGATTTGTGGACAGATTTTTTTTTTATTTCTATTCATATGTGTTGAAATTTTATTTTGACAAGCATCTATAAATGACAACTTAGAGGTGTTGACATGTTTCCTTGCTAAAATATGTCTGTTTTGGGGTACCTTGATAATGTAAGTAACGTATATTTTCAGGCAATCTGATTAAGACCAGATCTTCAATGCGCTTACATATATAGTTACAATTGCTTTTTAGCTCAATATCTAGTATGTGGGAGGGTATTTCTAATACATAAAGAATGTTTACTTTACAAAAATGTACATACATAAAAATTCCTACTCAATCAACATACAAAATATCTTTTTATATATACAGCTGTATATATATATATATATATATATTTTTTTTTTTCATTGTTCAAGACATTTTGTAATACAAGATCCATACACAAGCATCACAAAAGCACACATCCACCTATATGGATATGCAAACACACAACATACATACATGATAATTGCATATAATCTTACCAGCTGGGACAAGAAGCTTGAATTCATGTTCACAAGCTAACAGCAAACTTAAGGTTACACCACCACTGTCTCTAGGTGTAGCCTAAAATTAAAGTACATAACAGAATGATGTTCATTCGATAAAGTAGCAGGATTGAGATAGTGTAAAGTGTAACCACTGTCATTGGCATCAGAAGACATTTATTATTTGTAAGATGAGCATGTGAGGCACAAGTAATGTAGAACGGGTGTCCATTCTCGCCGTTTTTCTCTTGATTTTTGCGGATTGAAATGTTATTGTTTGTAAAAGAGATGTAAGTAACAGTCTAAATGAAAGATTCCTCATATTCTAATAAAACCTAATTGATTACACAAGTATGAATACTATTTATATTTTTGTCTGAATGAGGTTACAATGCCTAACAATTTGGGTAGTACTATTTTTTACAATTGAGTGTCCGTATTTTGCAATTTTGGCAAATAAAGATGATTTAAATGTAAATATGAAATTAAAGAGACAATTCACTCAGGCTGATTATTTTACATAACCAAGAAGCAAAATGTAGCATAAATGTATTGTTCTACATTTCTTATGAAACATATAACGTAAAACATTGACAAATTCTACGACATTGTTAAGTATTTTAATTTATATCGTTGAAATATCAAATCGTTGATCAATACGATTAAGCAGGTACAATATGGACGCTGTACCCATACCCGAGCCAAAGTCACGCACGTTAAACAAATGAACTATATAACCATTGAGGAGGTGACAAAATGATTTTTAGGCAAGACAATGCACCTAATAAGGTAAACACACTACTGTCAGAGCAATTTGAGCAGTTCTAGACAAAAGTTGCATTACATCACGAACAAGGGACAGGGTTCGGCATACAAGAAGTTTGACCACATTGTGTAATGGCGGACAGAGAGCGAGTTTGAACATTTCACACACATGTTGCCACTGTAGGCTTTTCAGGCATATCACAGTAAAACCGACTGATCTAATTTCTATTAGAACTGTTTTTTCCCGATATATGTACAAATTTTAATTTTCTCTTAGACTGAATTGTCCCTTTAATATAAAGTGGATTTACATTATTGTATGTCTTTGCATTGTCATTTGATTAGTAAGCCACTCAATAAACAATATTTTCTATCAAGTCAATCTCTTCGATACCCCACAAGAAGCAGTCTCTCTTCCTAAGAACCGTAGTGGAATAAGGGTCTGACCGTTGATGCTGAACAATATTTTATTGTTTGAATATCATGAAGATTATCTTCATTTCTTCCTGATACGGAGCCGATACTGTGCTGCTCTGACACCTAACGTCATGGTTGCCAAAATATCACTTGTTATCATAAAAACGGCGAAATTTGGACACCCACTATAAATGTTTTGAACAGAAGTATTCAGATATTCATTGCTAGTGGCACTTATGTTAAAGATTAGGTAGATTTCTTCTTCCTTGTTCAAACTTAGTACCTCTTGGAATAAAATAGTACAAGTTGAGATCTGAATGATTTTAAAATAATTTTTTATTGCAATACATAATATAACAGTTGATTCTGAAATCAATTTAAAGATTAATCATGATTGGTATCAGTATACAGGCGTAAATCAGTGCGGTCCGTGTACGGTCAGCTGGCAAAGATGAGCAGATAACATGTCGGACATGTGACTGTGTATATCGATATATTACATGTATATGTTAACGCAGTAGCCAAATTCAGTTGGATCCTAGATACATATTAAACTTTTGATTTTAAAAAATAAGTTGCATCAAATTTAAAATCCGAGCTGTGCATGTCAACAACACGACAAATTCTTAATTTGATGTTGTTGATTTTTTAATTAACCGAGGCGATGAAGACACACTGTTTACATATTCACGATCGAATTTGATACTGCGCAATTTCGCTGCGTGCAATTGTCATGGCCAAACTTTACCTCTAGAAGAAACACTATGTCCGAATCTTCGTCTTTTTGCCATTCTTCGAATTCCTGCACAAGAATATCAGTGTTTTTCTTTTCATTTTCAGATGTCATTTTAGTATTTTTCACGGAAGTGACGTCATTTCTACCTCCTTCGCAGAAGAGCATCAACATTCAAACCACGTGACGAGCACCTGTTAGCAGCGCGAAAAAATGAAAACTACCGCTAATCCAAAAGCAGCTCTGTTCACAGATACTATAATAAGACGACGCCATTTTCTGTCTTAAAGTCTCTTGAGCTACACTATTGCAGCTAAAAAAATAGGGAGTCAGTGTGCTTGGTTTTTTCCCTCTCCCGTTAGGCATATAAAATATGATATTTTTCAGCATTTCTTGCTAAAAATCAAATTACTTTAAAAACCAATAGGTGATAATTCCACACCTAAATGATTATAATTCCCATCTCAGTGAACCTAAAAGAGACTTACATCAAAAATTAACGCGATACATACGTGTATATACACGTAGCTAAAAATGTTGTCGCATCTGCGAAACATTGAAGTACAAAAAAAAGGTGAAATATAAAAAATGCACATTTTGATAATTGACGCCATATTGGAAATTTCTTTAAAGGCAAAACTTTAAATTTGGATTCGCTGATTTTTCTTATTCTACTTTTTGGTCCAAATAGCGAACATTTTGAATCGTGAAAGTAGCCGGCTATACGGTAGAATAAGATATAGAAAGTTGTGTTAGATTAAAATGTAAATAGTAAAATCCAGTTTATTTGTTTGCTCATCAGTAAGACAAACAGAGTGAAGCATTCGCTACGGTGCTACAGAAGCTGTATGATAACCCCCAGTTGAATAAAATCATGGGAAAACATGATAGAAGATTTATCCCATAAATATGCATGTTTTACAATGGAAAACCGATGTGATAGATTACATAGCAGTTGGTTATCGTTTATGTTTAACACCTACGGCACCTCTGATTGGTCAATTCCAAGATCTCTTGCTTCCGACTGGCTCTCAACTTCGGGCTACTTTTCATAGCGCATTTTCTTTTAAATAGAATTGTATTTACTATTTAGCAGGTAGTTGCTTATTCGAAGTATAAAACAATAGAATATTGGCTCTCTATTTAGGCACTATATTTTATGGTGGAAAGATACATATATCACTACACAATGTATGGCGGTAAGTTTCCCTGAATGAAGACGAGAAAATGGTCACCACGGTAAAACTATAGAGCTAAAGTTATGCGATAAACAAGTTCCCCAACGCATGATTGTTGTTTATCATGTTTATCTAAACTCTCGTTAGTTAATTTTCAAATTTTCAAAAGACACTCGCTAAAGCTCGTGTCTTTTCAAAATTTGAAAATTAACTAACTCGAGTTTGATAACCATGATAAACAACAGTCACTTGTTGGGGAACCTCTATTTACCCTATATATCATCTGGAGAATTCTAAAATAAATCTCGACTTTACAAGGTTATATGGAACGATATCATCAATATTGCCCCTTTCCAATGGAAACACCAGATGCAAGCGGACAGGAAATGTTATTCCTACGTATCCTGAGGTATTGGAAATCAACAATATATCAGCGGTTCCTCTAGCGGAAACAGAACTTCTGGATTTCCTAAGGTAAACTTACAATATCAAATATATCAGTTTGTTGGTACTTCTATGTCCTGCTCACCTTCGATATCTAGTAATAGTGAACCAAAATAAACGTGTTAATAACACATGATTTTCTTATCGTGACACTGTATTGCCTATCAGTACTATGTCTTAGGTATCTGAGGTATGCAGGCTCCTTTCTCTGTTTTGATCTTGAGGGATATCACCCGTTTGTCACCCGTGATCCTCAGTGGATGATACACGCTTAAAAGGGCAATAATCACAGCTCCAAAGTTCAGGGCCGACCTGATGATCAAGCAAAAACTGCAGTGGACACAATATGAACGGTCTGGTAAAATACAAATCGACTTTATTCGACAACTTTGGGGCCTTCATGAGACTAGCAAGTTCCTTTTTCCGTGAGAAAAGGCTCTACAAAGCTATATGGAAACACTTGGTCTCCTTGCAAACCCATTACCAGACGATTGAAATGAGGACATTGATTACTATATGGTGCCAAGCACATTCGACAAGTGCTTGATTGCCCTAACATCGTCACCACCGTCACGCTTTGTCTCATGATCGACAACCCGTTTCTCCCACAGGCCTTGTGGGACAAGATGATCGCCGCTTGCATCCACAGGTTTCAACGACTGCAAGAGCGAGGTCAGGACAGCTCAAAATTTATCCAGCGTGGCTTTGTCTGTTTATCTGTGGACTTTCTGTGGAACATGATTATAAACTGCAATGGGAATGTCTTAAATATCACAATGTTCAAGAAGATGAAGGAGACGGATGAACATAAAACTGTACCTACTGGGGCTGGAGTAAACCTATTGAGTATTATAGAATATCAGCTTACTAGGATCCTGGAGATGAACCACCAGTCACTTTGGGTACCAGTTCTACCTCCACAATGACTACTGCTTCACGGAAGACGACAGGATGGTGAAGGTGGGCGATCTCCGCCAGACAGACCACCTACAATGTCACAGTTCTAATGGGAGCCGATGGATAGAAAGGGAAGAACTCTTCATCTGGTTCACAGGCACTTATCAGAAAGTATGTACATGTATATCTATTCTTTACATTGTTGAAAATACATAGAATAGGAATGATTGTATTCCAAGCGACATGGAGGATATGCATGTTATTATATAATCATATGCTTAATTACTTTAAAATTCAATAGTTGCTTTAGTATCATGGCATTATTTCAAAAATCATATTTGTGTCTATTTCAGACACACCGAACCCAAACTCGTCATGTCGGTAAGTTAGAATGTAATTTTGACCGATTGTTTTTCTTTTAAATACATAACACTGACTTTTAAATGAAATTTTCACTAGACATAACCTCGTATTTATAAAAGACATCTTAGCACATATGACAAAAACGTTATCATATTTAATAGAAAATCGGATATAAACGAAGCATTGTCCCTGTATCATTGTTTAAAGCTGTGATATTGCAAATGACAAATATGCTTCTATCTTGAATATCTATCCGGTTCTCTAATGTAAGATAAGAACTACCGAACATTTTACTTTTTATCCTGCTACCGTTTGAATTTTGCTACATAGAAATACACTGCGTCTATAAGCGTTAAGTCTCTAAAAACAAATACAACTACGGAATTTGTGTTTGAAGAAAACAATTTATAGATATCTATTTGTGTTTTTGGCACTTCATCATTGACTGTATCATTGATTTATTATATTCAATTGTCATTGGACACGCCTAACGTTTATATTCTAATCAATATAGCACATTGTGTGGATTAAAGTCTTATATCTAAGAGTGCATTTGACGTAATGAATTTTAACTGGATAATTTGTATAATGTCACTACTGTGAAGGGATCAATTACATTTTTATGTTTTTATAACCTGACATGATGATGGTAAATGATTTTTTTCAGATTCTTTGAGTGAATTCCCAGACAGAAATTTGTCAGTGAAGGAGGTTGGACGAGTTTAGTGGTTTATTGGAAATTCATTTCAAACTTTCTTTGTCGAGTTAGGGTGCTCCCATGTGGTCCTGTAACAACAGAGAGAAGAAAACAAGGATCTATCTTTGGTGTCCTTCTTTACCAAGATCTTCATTTACCTCCTGATCGAGGATGCTGATGTAGGATTCGCTAGAGTCGCAGATGCGATGACGAATCTTGGGATAGATTCAAGTTCACTCTCCCACATCGTTGACGACAACAGGGAAACTGTGTGTCATGGTATGAAATAAGCTTCGTTATGTGTTTAGTGTGTCGGATTTGTTTTTTATTTATCTTCCATACAATCTTTCATTTGTGTACTATTTATACAATGTTTTTCGATTTTTCCGTTTTTGGTATTTTCAGACGACACACAGCCAGAAAAATTATTACAGAAATGTTTGACTGAAGATGAAGCATTAGTGATCGCTGGACAAGTCCCAAGGAATACTTCAATTTCTTCATAGAGCTCGGACTCCCGCCAAAGTGTAATGGTGAGTGTGATGTCAACTACAGAAACCATAGAATTATGGATAAGATTATTGCCTTGATGAAAAAGTGCATTAAAGGCACACAACCAACTCTTAGCATAGTTCTCCTTGCTATGAAAGAATGCAATAAGGGCATACAATCTCTCATCACTGAATATTCCTCAAAATAGATAAACTGCCTTCGAGTTTTCCTTTTATTGGTTTTTGCATGGATCTCGACAACAATTTATTTGATGTCATCATATTGAGACAATTTATATATCCCTTTGTCTGTTTCCACTGTCCGTTCTTAGCCAACATATTTTACCTCTATTTCTTTGACATTTCTAAAGGGACCTTTCTCAAATTTCAGAAACATATTCTCTTTTGTCTTTACATTTGCACCAATGTTTCGTTTCGGAACGGATTTTTAAAGAGTGACATTAGCTTTTTCTCCAAACATATTGGAGAGATTTGCCGTCACTTATTTTATATCTATTTTCTCTGTATATGTAGATATAGGTATTCCGTAGTTGGCCCATCGAACAGAATCTATTCTATTTTATTGTTATCGTTAACAATACATGTAAACAAGACATAGTGAAACATCAGAAATGCAAACTTACTTTTAGGCTGACTTTTAAAGCGACAGTTAATATCATATTACGGATTGGACATAAAAACAAAGACACAAATACATCGATTTAGAATGATACATTTACTCTGGAATTTATGCCGAAATTCGAAATGTAAAACTTTGGTTATGAGCAAAGATATCACTGATTACGTGGCTCGCTATTATACAAAACATAAGGTTGTCATTCGGCTAATAATGATAGCTCACAACGATTAAATGTTCAATACTTGAAACTCTTAGACTTATTGCAATCGTTCCGATGACTGTTTGCAATGAGAAATCTTACATCTAATCGAACAATCAAATTGTTCTTTTGTAACTTAAATGGAAAGGCCGGTTGCTGAAGGACTAAAAGTACCATACTCCATTCTGAATTTGTTAAAGATTTATCAATTCTCAGTAAATTTGATTTACATCATAACTGCACCAAACTATTTATCATTAAAGCAATTAAACCCAGTTAAACGCATATTTTGCAGCATATTTTGAAGACGGATTTTAAATGTTTACGTTTTTGCTCATGATTCTCTTTCTGTTGTAACCTTTTAGGTAAAAATGTTGGCAACGAGATATGCATTCTGTTGCGATGATCAGCTACACAGAATTTCATTCATAGTTTTCCTAGCGTTTGAATGATTATCACCGCTTAATTCATCAACAATAATGGTTTCAATGAAGAAAAACACATGACAAAAATTATGACAAATATAGCGTTAAATTATATACATTTGTAATAATGTATTTTCAGTTTTGAGATCGAGTTACAATATTATGGATATTAAGTTATATTTAAGCATTAATGTCTCTATTATTTTAACTTCATAGAGGTATTGTTTGTAAAATTTATATTTTGTTTGCAAACTATGTGAATCATTTAATAACCCGATGAAGTTAAAAATAGTTACATCAATTTTCTTATTGGCAGATACTTTTACTTCATGAAGAAAAAAGTCGAGAATGGCGCGAAAACTCGACGTTATCATGACAATAGAGACGTCGATGTTGCGTTATGATTTAGAAAAAAAAAATAAGCCATTGAAAAGTCAATGGAATCGTTAATTCAAACGTATTTTATGTTATCAAGTAATCTGGAAAATTAATTATAAGCATTGATGACACTATCTATCTTCATCGTGTTATCAAATAAATTTTGTTTGCAAACTTTTACAGTTTGCAAACAATATTTCTTCCATACCCCGATGAAGTTAAAAATAGTGACATCATTGCTTAATGATGCGTAACAACACAAAACCCATAGAAATGATGCGATATACAAAACCTACGATGGCCCATATCAGCCGACATGGCAACTGCTTTACTAAACTGTAGTTGTACACACATTTGTGGTGATTGTCATGGCAACTGCTTTAGTAAAAAGCACTTGCCAACGGGTTTTGTCATTTTACTCGTTTGGCAACTGCTTTACTAGAGTAACTGTTTTGTCATCCTTACGCGTGGCCCATATCAGCCGTATTGGCGAGTGTCTGGCTTTTGAGACAATTAACATTCCACGCCGATATAAAGCCTAGTTTGATGCCGTACAGGTGTGGTGATTAAATGACCTTTGAAACCAAAACGATACTTTACGACACAAGACAAAGGCGATTAAAGTTATATACAAATAACATAGCCATAGGTGGTAACAAGTAATTGTACGGTAATTAACTAATTTTGAGAGCCGGATGGGGAGAGGTTACAGCCCTAGGATAGGGAAAATTAAATAATAGCTAGATTATCTCTCCTTAGTTTGAAAATTATTCAGACATGTATACTTAGTAGAGACAAAAAAATCGAGCAAATTTTTTTTCCCAAATATACTAGGGACTGGTTGCCAGTCTAGGAGGGAAGCTAATTTAATGAAGGCATTCAACTCACCTAAATCTTTCATTATATGCCCCTACCTAGGGAAAACCCATATTTTTACATAATACCTGATATTATTAAAGATGAATAAACATGAGTATGAAATTTTATAATATATTGAGTTACTTCACTGAAAGCCTATTTTCATTCAAACGTCAACATTAGCCACAGATTGCGTTACATACCTATGATTCTACCAAGAAAAGTGTCGTAAAATATCGTTTTGGTTTCAAAGGTCATTTAATCAGTACACGTGTATAGCGTCAAACTAGGTTAGATATCGGCGTGGAATGTTAATTGTCTCAAAAGCCAGACACTCGCCAATACGGCTGATATGGGCCACGCGTAAGGATGACAAAACAGTTACTCTAGTAAAGCAGTTGCCAAACTAGTAAAATGACAAAACACGTTGGCAAGTGCTTTTTACTAAAGCAGTTGCCATGACAATCACCACAAATGTGTGTACAACTACAGTTTAGTAAAGCAGTTGCAATGTCGGCTGATATGGGCCATCGTAAAAACCATTTTAGATAAAGAAAGGAACAAAAAAGGAACGATTCAATGTATTTCATGAAATAAAAAGGGATACCTCATTAGCCCACCATCAGCCCACCATCATCAGATGGTGGGCTATTCAAATCGCTTTTCGTCCGTGGTCCGTCCCATCCATCCGTTCTTCCGTCCTACCGTCCATTAACATTTCTTGTTACCGCTATTTCTCAAAAAGAGCTCAAGGGATCTTTCTCAAATTTCATATGTAAGTTCCCCTCGGGCCCTAGTTGTGCATATTGCATTTTTGGATCAATCGGTCAACAAGATGGCAGCCAGGCAGCCATCTTGGATTTTGATAGTTAAAGATTGTTACCCCTATTTCTCAAAAAGTACTGAAGGGATCTGTCTCAAATTTCACCTGTAGGTTCCCCTATGCGTTAAGTTGTGCAAAGTGTATTTTCGAACTGATCTGTGAACAAGATGGTCGACAGGCCGCCATCTTGGATTTTGATCGTTGAAGCTTGTTACCGCTATTACTCAAAAGTACTGAAGCAATCTGAGTCAAATTGTGTATGTAGGTTCCCATAGGGCCCCAGTTTTGCATATTACATTTTGTGACTAATCGGTCAACAAGATGGCCGACAGGCCACCATCTTGGAATTTGATAATTGAAATTTGTTACCGCTATTTCTCAGAAAGTAATGAAGGGATCTGTTTCAAATTTCTTGTGCAGGTTCCCCTAGGGGTCTTGTTGTTGATATTGCATTTTGGGACCGATCGGTCAACAGGATGACCGACAGGTCACAATCTTTAATTTTGATAATTGAAGTTTGTTACCGTTATTTCTCAGAAAGTACTGAAGCAATTTGTCTCAAATTTCATATGTAGTAATATGTAGTAAAAGTTTGAAAAGCAGAGAACTGATCCCTGTTTCCATTGTCAGACATAGACCATTCTTTGATGGGCACCTAGATCCCTCTGGGATCTCTTGTTAAAAATATAAAACAGTAATATTATACGGTTATTAATCAGCTTATTCTATATCGGCCCTGTTATTAGGCCAAGGTCTACAGACCGAGGCCTAATCATAGGGCCAATGTGGAATTATGTGATGATACTTTTATTAATTAAACACTTTCATCATCAATCGCAATCTTAAATACATTACATACAAAGAAAAAATTCAGATTTACTAAAGTTTTAATCAAAATCAAATTTTACGGCGGCACTAAGGTGACACAAATACATTTTTTGATGTAGGGTTAAAAATAAATTTTAATGTAGAGCGAACAATATTATTTATTTATGTATGTTGAAAAATATTTTATTTTGTGTAGTATGAACAATGTTTTTCTTTCTTTTATATTAACACGTGACCACGTAAAACTTTTTACGTGAGCACGCAAATTTCATGGCGTGAGCAGATAAATGAAATACATATTTTACCTTACATTTAAAATATATTATTCGTCTCACATAAAACCATATTTCTTACTTTGCACAAACTGTTTTACGTGAGCACGTGATAATAAACGTGAGCACGTTAAAGAAAAATATATTTCTCACTTTACATAAAATAAAATATTTTTGCCCTAAATTTAATTTTTTTTCGTGTCACCTCTGTGCCGCCGCAAAGTTTAGTTTATTTCTTGAGACATAACATTCAGACATTGTATGACCAACTTTTTTATGCTTACGCTACCTCTATAGCAGCATTACATCTGTAAAAAATGATAAGATTTTTATCAGCATGTAAACGACTTGTCGTTTTTGACGTTGTCAGCATGTATACAGTACAGTAGGTCTACTGGAATGCCTCGGATTTGTATTACCGATGCTTTAAGTTTCAATGTTTCACGATTCGTTTAAGGTATAATACCTGGTTAAATCAACACGATAATGATGATAATAATAACGCTATTCATACCGTGACTTGCCCTTACGTGTCTGTTTGTTGTCAATAAGATGTCATCAAACGATGTTAATCGGAACATCCGTCGTATAATGTAGTCACCCTCATGAGTTTAGAAATATTCTGAAGCCCTTTCAATATCGGCCTAGTTTATCTCTTGTTGGCCCAGTTTATCGATAACAATAACAATTTAAAATAACACAAAAATATAAAAAACAAAATAGGACATAAAGCATTTGTGAAAACGTTATAATTAGAATATACATGTATGTATGTAAATAGTTCCTTTAAAGTGAAATTATCATTGGTAGATTTGCTTTGTTTATGAAAAGGTAATGGATAATATCTGATAAAATCATCTCTTGGATAAATAATTCTGTTTGCTATTAAAAGTATGCTTTCTACAAAATTCCAAAAATTCCAAGAAAATGGAGTTAGTTGTTATAAAAGAAAGTATTCCTATGTATTGTGCATTTACTTCAGATCTTGACAGATTATTGATATTAACTTAGGAAAGCAAATATCTTCGTTATGAGAGAAATATTTCATTTACAAATATCCTTGATTGTTGTTAGTTACGAAAGTGTCCATACACAGCTATGGTATTTAGGTATTGAAAGACACTTTATTCTCACGATATGCAAATTTTTCGCAGTTCAAGCGCCAATTCAAAATGTAAAATCGATATCATCTTATGATAAACTGTCAAATATGAATTCAGTCGAAAATCTCTCACTGATACCGTATTTCCAGTATTTTTCGCGAGTCAAAATTTTTCACGATTTCACCTATAAACGAGAAAATCAAATTTTAACGGTTTCGAATTTTTGCGATATAACTTTAAGGGTATATATATTTCAACCATTTGTTAATATTTCGTGGATCAAAATATCGCGACCAGGGCGATGATCCGCGCAATCGTGAAAATATCAACCCCGCGTGAATAACCGGCTATACGGTATTTATATTTAATAAATTTTACTTATATTTGGATATGGTGACGTCTTATTTGATAATTGTATACAACAAGAGGCAAGTCTTCTTGAAAAAGAGGCTGCTCGATTAACACAGTCCAATGGAACATCACCCTGAACACTTTACTTTGCCCCATATTATGAGTTCATTGAAAAATATGTTAATAATGCAGTTATAAATAGATCATCACTGGTCAGTTTATACATAAACATCGGTGGTATCCATGTAGTGTTTGATTATTATATATATATATATATATCATCACTGGTCAATTAACATAAACATCGGTGGTATCCATGTAGTGTTTGATTATTATTATATATATATATATCATCACTGGTCAATTAACATAAACATCGGTGGTATCCATGTAGTGTGTGATTATGATATATAGATCATCACTGCTGAGTTTATATACACATCAGTTATTTCCAGGGAGTATTTGATCATGCTATATAGGTCATCATTGGTCACATCAGTTGACATACACATCGGTGGTATCCAGGTAGTCTTTGATTATGATATAAAGATCATCACTGGTCAGTTGACATACACATCGGTGGTATCCAGGCAGTCTTTGATGATGTTGTAGCAGTATTGGTACTGGTCCTATATTAGAAATTAAAAATATAAAATGGGACATGACATAAAACATATTGATTCGTGGTAAGGCTATAGCTATTTCTATAAAAAGTCCTTAAGACTGCATGAAGCTATTTTGATTTTATTGGTTTAACATCTTAGTAAATATCGGGGTCATGTAAGAACGTGTCAGGTTTATAGGATAAACAAAACACCGAACAGTGGACACATATTTCAGAAACAAATAAGCATGTTCAGAATTGATATGATTATTTGATGAAATGATGGTTAAACATTTTGATATCTCTTTGCATAGCGAGTCGCGTCCCGCCCTGTCCCGATCTGTTTTGCCTTGTTCCCTCCCGTGAGGTCCCACTCTGTCCTCGTCTATGTTGCCTTGTTCACTTCCGTCAATTCCCACCTTGTCCCAGTGTATGTTGCCTTGTTCACTCCCGTCAAGTCCCACCCTGTCCCAGTGTATGTTGCCTTGTTCACTCCCGTCAAGTCCCACCCTGTCCCAATCTATGTTGCCTTATTCCCTCATGTTAGGTCCCCCCTGTCCTGGTCTATTTTGTCTTGTTCACTCCCGTAGAATTCCGCCCTGTCCCATCGAGGTCGCTCTATCCCGGTCTGTCTTGTATTTTTCCCGTCTATGGAGACGGGCTTGTTCCTTCCCGTCAAGTCTCGCCCTTTCCTGGTCTGCGTTGTCTTTTTCCAGTCCGTCGAGTTTCGCCTTATCTCGGTCTGTCATTTCTTGTTTCTTCCCGAAATGTCCCACTCTATCCCATCCCATTAATTCAATGGTGGCAGGAAAACTTTGCTTTTATTTCAGCTATGAGTTTAGAATACTGGATCATGAAACAATTTGTAGTAGTAATAGATAAGAGAAAGACTCACGAAATTAGTTATGAACTCCGGACGTCGTACGAGTAACTGACGTACAATCTGATAGATGTCCACCTCTTCGTCACACTTCATTTGGTCTCTGGCATTGCTAATACAACAGAACAGTCCACTCTGCGAATACCCGTCTCTGTAACATTATGGATTTTTATATAGAACCACTCTATTCACGCTTCTGATGTATGGCGAGGAGTACAATTACATAAAACAACAGAATATCAGAATCTCGGGAAATCAACTGGGGTAGTTTTCGCACTCAACGTATTATAATATCTCCTTCAATGTTTCTTTCATGTGATTTAAATGAAAAATATTTTCTACATTCTATTGGCATATCTGTATCATGAAAATATTTTACAAAACATACCGACACATAACGACGGTTGTTTTGGTGTCGTCCGATTTACGTCGGCTGTCAATTAGTTCAAGAAGCTGTAGCAACACTGAAGACTCTTGGGGGACTGCAGTGTTTCTATCCCATCCTGTCATGTGGAACACTCGAACTGAGGTGCTTAACCCGCTCTCCTAAATAGGACAGATTTGATATAATAGTTTCCATATGAGTAGACATTCAAACACTTCATAATGTGAATATACTAACTTTAAACAAAATTTGGCTGGTGTTTTATTTTCATTTCAAATGAACTATCCCTTAATATATTTATCAATTTTTTATCATGTACATTGTTAATGTTCATATTGTTATATTAAAAATGTTCTGATTTTTTTTTCCACAATACGTGGCTACGGGACGTTCAATATATAGCATATTGACTCGGTGTGTCCATTTTTAGAAACACCGAGTCAATATTCCTTTGCGAACTCTAATGCCCAAACGCTGAATTCTTCAGGGTGGTGTTCTTTGTCAAATGCTTTTCTTGAAATTAGTATATACATATTGATTATTGTTGACATCTGTTAAAGAAACGACATATCTAATATAAAAATTAAGGAACATTGTTTCTGTCTATATGGTGTTATATCACCTTTGTAGAATTTAGAGTAATGAAATCGGGCTACGCCCTCGGTCATTATCAACAACAACAAAGGTCCATAATCAATATATACTGCCCAAGAAGAATTAAACATTGGCGAGGGAATTATTTTGTATTTTACCAGTGTAGTTATAGCCATATAGATAATTCATATTATTATTTTATTTTGATATTAGATATGAACACAGTGTCTTTGACGAATGTCAAAAAGCTTCTCTGATGTGCATGTTTTACAAGAAGAACGATGGTAACATCACGCCACCCTGAAGAAAGCAACGGAAAATTCACAAGCGGTTGTAATATCACAAAATGAACATTGTGTTTCTCTGTGTTTCTAAAATAGGAAACACCGAATCGAATTGTTATATATCAAAATCACATGACCATGTATTAACCAATTAGAATAGGGAAAAATCAGATCATATCTATATTTCCTTTGCGTGAAAAAAGTTACAAGTAGATCTTTACTACCGTCTGCAACGTTGTTGTTATCGTTATGCATTTGACAGTATAAAGGCTAGTAGAGTCCAACGTTTTAGATTAAACTTCTTATACATAACCAAACCACAAAATTTCAGCGCTTCAATATGTGCTATAAAACATAACATACGCCAGTATAGTGTCTTAGAAGAAATTCATTGACAAAAAAAGGACGTATGTTTATAATTGTAACAAATTTCTATTCTCATCTCCGACATCAGCAAATCCTAAATACTACCATACATACCACGTTTTCGATTCCGATTTCATGCACATCTACATTGGTTATTGCAGAGGACATCCCTTTGTGATGTAACTTGAAATCTCCGATCCGTTTCTCCTCGTCCTCTTCTGGCAGCCAGTCCTGTAATATCAAATCCCAAATGGGACCACGTACCACGTGATACCCGATAAAGTTTATGCGGGACTATTGTTTCTATTGGTGATGGAATGACGTCAAATGACGTTATCGCAGGATAACGTCATTTCAGCGGGAAGATTACAAAGAGCTACGTTCCATTACCATTGGAGATACTAGTCCCGCACAAATGTTATCGGGTATCACGTGGTATGTGAATTAGTCACATTGTCATTATTACATACCATCAATGCTTTGTGAAAGTTACAAAACAAACAAAACTACAATATCAGAAACTAAAGTTGCTGCAAAAGACTCATTCTTAAAGAATTTAAGCAGGATTTAATGCAACAAAATTGAATCAAAGACTTGGCAATGTATTTATTCGACTGAATTCAAACAGATTGCATTTGTATTTGCAACAAATAATTCATAGGAAATACAATATTTAAATGTTCTTGATTGAATTTGATAAGTTTTCCGTTTTTGATCACTTACAATGGCTTCCGTCTTAATGATGACAAGTGTCTGACAGTTGTGGTCCATTATCATCGTTAACAGATCCACAACGGTGTCCTCCAAGGGAGTCTGAGTGACGATGTACCCAGTCTTGGATGTGTACGACTTATGAAAATTAATGGATTCACAATGAAAACCATAAACTACCACCAACGTAATATTAATAATACCCTAAAATCTTGATAATAAGCTGCGGCTTATATATTTTTTTGTAGGAAATCCCAGGTTTATTTTCAGGGCCGGCTTATTCTTTAAGCCCGTCTTATTTATGAAGTCAGTTATCCTGTAAGGTATGATATTACCGACTTTTGAAAATTGAATATTAAAACTAAAATAAAACAAATATATTAAAAAGTACATGACTTATTTTTGAGAATTAATACAAATATTTATATATACATATTTTTTATGCATGTATTTATGCATATAATAAAATAAGGTTTTAGATGTTTTAAATAAATTCCTTGGACGGAATCCAAGGCATATTTTCAAGATATATTTGACTTTTAGAAATCCAAAGCTTACTTTCAAGACCAGCGATTTTTCAAATCAGGCTTATTATCGAGAGTATAGGGTATAATGAGGGGGAATCCAAAACGGTACATCAGAATAAAATGAATTAAAAGGTTGAAAATATGTTATTCATAGCTTCAATGTCGACAACTGTTGTAATGTATTACAATAATACCTACACTTTGGAATAATTTCTCACAGGATTCTATAAATTTTTTAGACAACAGGTCTTTTGAATAAATTTCTTTTAGAAATAATTATATCTAAGTTTGACTAAAATACATTATAATTACATCTGAATAATGCCAACTAATTCACTATCACCATTTGTCATACATGTACTAACGTATATCTCATAAACTACAGGTATTTTTGGAAGTTTCAGAGAAAGTTAATCCCGTAAAGAAAGTTATTAAGGAAAAACGCAAATATTATATTCATCAAATATGAAAAATGTATATAAGTGGAGCAGGAGTGGAACACAATCTAGAGTAAAGCGTGGTAAGAAGGAAGGACATGGTCGTACAGTTAACGTATGATTGGTCCATTTAATATTTATCGATGTTAGGATGATTATTGTTTGATTATATAGGGAATCAAACCAAAAATAGAAAATGGAAATCCCCTTTTAGGCACAAGGTTTCATAGAGAGGTGAATGTTTCGGAGCCTGCTGATTGGGTATTCAGGGCGCATCAGTTTCAAATGTTTAATGTGCGGGTTCTACTGCATTACATGTAGATGTAATATATGTAAAGGAATTTAAAAATTCTTTCAAGTCTGTTTCTGAGAGGGAGAGGTTAAGATCAAGATCCGGGTCATACAAAGTGTGATTTGTGTAAGTTGTTACTTGTTTCGCAATCGATGTAAAATAGATAAAGTTTATCATTTCTTCCCCTCCTAAAGTTTAGCAAGATGGTAAATTTTATCTTTTTTCATTCATATGTATGTAATGTGACCTTTTTTAAATTAATGATGGGTGACCAGACTTGAAACTTCATTTAACCTGGACAGCGACAATACATACATTACAATACTTACAGGTACTGACACTGCGTTGATGTAGTCTGTTCTACATGTAGCCTGTGATTGCAGGTAAGTTCTAAACTTGTCAACTAAACGAAAAACAATCTTTATTAAAAACTATTAATTGATTGAATTTATGATCTTGTAGACACTTTTTGAAAAATATTATTGTGCATTAATCATATATCGATTTCTGAAAAAAAGTGCTTGAATTTTTGTTGTTGACTGATTAGGGTTTAGCCTTACTTGAGTATCTTGTTCATGTTATGGAGATATAAAACAAAGAACAAAAATCTGAGTGTATTCTAAATAAACAGCGAAGCGAGTAAATTCTTATTATTCAATTTACTTAAGATAATCTCTTTAAAATTCCAAATTAATTTTGGGACTCGTTTTTATGAAACCATTACGCCATTATCTCAGCCAATCAGTAGTGACGTTACAAACGACGATGTTTTCATTAATGAGCTGATAAAGTAGAATTTTAGCCAATGAAAATGCTCATTACAAACAAAATTATGAGTTATTCAAATATAGAGAATGTTGACGATCCTATATAGCTTACCTGCAAGGACAGATAAGGTCCTGTTCTTCATCTTGTTCGATGGCAGTAGGGCTGCTGTGTAGTCTGTTTCATCGTAATTCGGTTTGGTAGATCGGATAAGCTTCATGAAATAAAGTTAACATTATGCATTGCCAAATATTAGTTCATCGAAACAAGAAAATTGATGTGTCTTTCATCTTTTTATACTTATTTACTTTTTTTTCTTGCAACTTGCTATTACTAAAGCAAGTATCAGATGCCTGCGGTTGTATAGAAAAAATAAATTTACATGTATACCCGCACTGGAACATATCTACCGAGACTATGGCATGCGAGATGGGCTTTTATAAGAACACTAAAGTTGCAAGAATCTATTTCCGCATCATACATTCACGTTAACAAGCGACATTATTTAGGGGGCTAAATTGCTGCTGAAGTCTAATAATTGTTTTGAATATTGTACATGAAAAAAAAACTAAAAAAGAACAAATTAACAAAAACGTGTTACGGTTTCATTACTAACATAAAATTTGACAAAAATAAAATTTAATTTCGTGTGTGACATATCAAACTCTATATTGCTATGTAATGCGGGGTTAGTTGTAATCCTGAATTTGCAATAAAAAAACAATAAAAAGTATCCTACAATGATTCGGGAGATTTAACATTAAGCGCCTTGTTTCCCGAGATATGTCTATAAAAAGAAGGAAAACAATGACTATTTTATTTTACATTTTATGTTTAAATGTGAAGTTATTAAGTTATTCCTTTGTTATAAGCTAACCTATCACATCGTATAACTGAAATCTTTACAGTATAGTAACCTCTATATACCTGAAGAGGTAGGTTACTCCAATTTATTCCTTTCTGGTCAGTGACGTTGTATTCCCACCATTCACTGATTTGTCACCGGTTTTAGCCATCAGAGATTTTTTCTGTCAACCCCTAGGGAATGACATATTGCGCGCGCTTACCTTTTGAACCCGAAGACAATTACGTGACGTCATTGCTTCATGCGGCGTGACCGCGGCGTGCATTGTTGATGACGTCATCAATATTGACACGCAGACAACGGAACCATGTTCATATCGCGGTGAAAATGCTTCTTTTGGGCTATTAACTTTTCCTTTTCATTTGTATATGGAGGGGAAAAGAATCATTCCCTACCTATGAGGATGTGACAACAAAATCACAAACCTCGGGGAAATTTCTGAATGTCCAACCCTCGGCAAGCCTTGTGAATTACCCCTTGGGTTGTGATTTCGTTGTCACACCCTCTAGATAGGGAAAGATTCTATTAATCTTGCAAATGATTTATAATCAAACTCAAATAATATATTACCTGATATTCCTTTCTGAGCTTTGTTTGATTGGTCGGGCCGCCGTTTGAGAGTGCACTAAGTTCTGTGTGGAACTTCATTTTTGGAATCAGAGTGTCTGGCATATCAAATGCTTCAATAAGGAGTTGGTGAATAGCTATGTATTGTCCCTGGATAAATAAATCGATGGGTGTTACTTTTATGTAAATACATCAAGTCACAAGCTTTGTGGAAGGCTTGTATGCGTTGAGTATTTCAGAATTTTTTTTACCCGTTTTCTTCCTAATGAGAGACAATTCTAGTATTTTGCCAAGACAGATTGTCCATTTAGGCTCATCGCCTCTTTCACATGAGAATAAAAAGACACATGTCATATGTTCATCGCACAATTTCTCTGAAAATATGCTTGATTGAAAACAATCTCCATAACTTACAGCAGTTTGGACCATGTTGACTCTATCCTTCCGCATTGTGTTAACATATCCCTTGACATCAATACGTCCGGTTTCTCTTCCTTCCTTCAGTAGAGCATCGAGGGCCATGAATGTTCCTGTCCTTCCAATACCGGCACTGTCAATGTATAGCAACCGTTAATGCCTTCCGCCACGTAATTTCTTAAAATTTTCATAACATTTTCAGAAAACAAAATGACAGTTTATATACACTTTTGTAAACTGATCGAAAGTATCTGTACCAATAATGGAATTCTATTTTTTTTGTGTTAATGACGCATTGATGCCAATAATTTATTTATCATTACCCTGAAGTGTCACTGACTGCTTCTCATACAGAACGTGTGCTTCCTAAATTTGCTTGGCTGTAATGATCCACCTTATTTCCTTTCAAAGAAAAGATCTATATTCCAGTTATGAAACCGATAAATGAACCGACGAGTCGTTTTAAAATGATATATCTTATTGTCACCTGCAATGAACAACCATTTTCCCTTTCAATGTAGCCTCGCAGTTGCTCACGCATCGATGGAAGACGACGAGTTCGTTAGGGTCAGGAGTCCCGTGGTCTGGCCACGTGGTGTAGTGGAACTGATGTATCTGTCTGACTGTCTTCGTCTGAGTTGATAATTAACTTACATTATATATAATAATAATAATAAAAATACTGTAAAAGATATCTTCATAATTCCAATTGTTTTGAAATAAGAACGATTTTTTGAGTGTTCCAGCTAAATTAATGTTGTGTAATTTACTTACTTTTGGAGAAAATCGACTTTTTGTGTCCCTATTTCCCTGATGCAAATAGTCACTGTTGCCATACTTGGAAGGTCTTTATCACTACGCTGTTTATTCCCGTTGAAAACAAACGTTCTGACGCCCTTCGCGGGTTAAATTCATTTTACGAATTTAAAGTCAACAAAAGAAGCGGAAAAATATCAAGAAACAATGCATTTTCAGCGTTAATATCGACATTAGTCGGGCAAAAAACTCGATACCGGACAATAAGAATTTCCTGTAATAGTTTCAAGAGGAAAATATTCCGATGTCAGTAAAAAAATATTTAATTTCTTTCGTTTGATTAAATTTCTAAATTTGATGACTTGATCCCGAACATTCCAGTGACGTCACTTTTAGTAGGAGTGAATGAAACGGCAGTCAGTCCCGCCAAACAGTGACGTCACAGTCACCGGAATGACGTCGCTTGAATATTTCCCACGATAGTAAAAAGGTGTACACACTCATTCTGTTTAGTGAATGCATTCTTTTCTTGATCATCAAAGAAGCGTTTCGCCTTGAGCGAAATTGTGTAAATAACAGGCAATTTGCTTCCGTTTTGAATACCATCTTCTGTATGCATAATGAAAAAATACAGGATAAACAGAATACATGGTCAATATCTTACAACACAAGTTTTATTTTGGTGTCGACAGGGAAAACCGAGATGACTCGGCAAAACCTCCTCATCTCATCTCATCGCACAAACGAAACCAGCATCGATATTAATTATAGCAAAATAAAAATGTCCAACGTTGGAAATATTGCAAGTACATTCATTATTTACTTACACCAGTAATTAGAATAATCATTTATTTCATCTAGACTAAATAATTTGCAAATCCCATACATCGCTTCCAAGGCGACGTCCTTGGCCTATCGCTACCCACGATGCTCTCGACCGTGGTCTTATATTATGTAACTTTTCATGGGATATTAAATCTAGATATATGTTTTCGACAGTTAAATTATTATGAACATGTGTAAAACAAGCAGTCTCAACTGCTATTCCGAGACCGTTAATGCCATCTTGGTCACCTCAGCCACAGGGGCACGCAAATTATGACAGAAACGTTTACTTGTAAATTGATACGTATGTCATTTAAAAGTATTGGAGACCTTTTGATATCCACGTGTAGACTATATCATAACGTTTCAAGTGACAGCTCGTATTATTTTTTGTGAAATATGAATTATACATATATGTTATAAAATTCGGTTAGTTTTTATTGTCATTATTGTTATATACACTGTATGTGATATTTAAACGAAAACACATATTTTACCTAGGAAGCCAATGATATATATAATGTAAGTATCGGTTAGCTTGTAATAACAATAATAATAGCATAATACAAACAACCCATTGATTTAACGTTCTATAGTTTCTATATCATCATTACATGTAACAAGGACGTATATGAGAAGGATAAGTCACACTGGGTTTTGGGGGAGTACAAGGCAGGAGCTTTTGTGTTTGTGCACTGACCGTGACGTTGGGCGACGGCTGATATTCCTTTGATATCCGCCGGCGCAGCCTTTGATGTAGCTTGCGGGTGCGAGGGTTACCGTCTTACTTTCTGAAGCGGGCCGTCATTTCATGAGCTGTCGTATTTTTTTAACGAAAGTTTAAGACATAGCCTCTAAATCTGCCGTCCTTAAAATAAGTTATAAACGTTGTGAAATTTAATAAACTTTACATTGGTGTTTCGTTTGACTCGATAAGACAAGTATTTGTTGAGAAAAACGGTTTGTATTCCCGGTTCATAGGCGTCTCGCGTGGTGTTTAGTAATGTAAAGAGACAGACACGAATCCTTCTTACTTATAAATCCTTGCATGTAATAAGAAAAATGATATTGATTTTTGTCATAATTTACAAATACAATCTATAACCCACCGTCTTTTCTGTAACATTTAGGTCCCTGATGACAAAGAAGGCGTACGACCGTTCCCTGTCCAGTATGATGTTGAAATGTGGCGTGTCCAGCGGTTCACCTTCATCTGGCCAGTACTTGTCACACTTTGGCTGATTATGTAAGTGATAAAATGTATTGCAATGTTAATTTCCATCTTATACAAACAGTTACTTACAATGTGTAGATATCGTTTTATATTATTTGTTCCGACTTAATCGTTTTTTAGGTGTCGGACTTCATATTGCGATTAAAATAAAGCCTACCGGTGATTGCCATAACAAAGCCATTGTGATTTAACAGTTACTTCCTATTTTGTAACTTATAAGTTGTTATTGAATGAAGTATCTCGGACGAATCAAATCATTACAGAGCCTACAGCACAAATATAATAATAACCTATATTTAATTCTGTAAACCAATTTATGTTCTCATATTTATTATCTTGCGAAGAAGAGTTCTTACCAACAATCGTGTATATATTCATGAATGGGTTTTATACAACTATTTGCGTGGGATTTGAATCATGGCATTCCAGGTTTTTCTTGACATAACGCGAACTGGTGTACAGTACTTGTGAGACTGAATACATTTTTTATAACTATTCTCAGATGAATACGGATCTGTAACAAACGTTATATTAAAACGGTTTCACAACATAGCTTATATAGATAGATAGGTTGAGTGAATACAAGCTATAAGGAAAAAATTAATGTAAGTAACAAATCATCCAATAAAATTTTAGCTTCATTCAGAAAAAAACCATAAAGAGTACTGCTTTGTAACGCCAAAATTTGATAAAATATAATCGGTAATACAGTTAATATAAATAAGATATAGTATACATACCTTTCCTCCTTCTACGAGATTCGTTAACATTACAATTTTGCTTGTTTTCAGTTGCCAGATCATCCTCCAGAAATCCTTAACCGTTGCAGGCCTTGGCCCTGAAAAGTACGCAACAAAATAATAATATTAAAAAAACTCATGCTTACTGGTAATGTATAATTTATATTTCTAGATAAATTATACCTAATACGTTACCGGTATTTGACAATGATATTTCGTCTAACGATTATTTACTAAAAAAGACAGTATTCAGCATAAATCACATATTGTATTACTTTGTATATGATTCCATTTGTAGTGATAATTAGAAATTTACCCTGTGTTGCCACGTATTCCGCAGGTTTTCTGACACCCTGTTAAATGAATAAAAAAATAACAAAAATAAACAATTACATTTTACATATGAAATTGGTTCCCGAATTTAATGCTGGAATAGGAACATTTCAAATCGCTTAATTTGGGCCCGGGTTAGTATCATTTTATGTCGGTTTGACATTATATGAATGCATATATATATATATTAATACGCTTACATCGATGTAGTTTGCGTTGATGTAGTCCGAGTGAGGATCTTTACCGATTGTATCAAGGATTACGCGGGAATGGTCGTCTGTAATAGAAATATTAACTCATTGTTGATCTTAACTGCGTATACGAGAATGGCTTGTGTAGAAAATTAAAAAAAAATCACTGAGCCTCAAAACTGATTCAGCTTCTGATAAAGCCTTTAAAATCAGACGCGGTTTTACTGATTCAGAAGTAGATATATTTGGTAGAAAAAAATGTTTAAATGATACAATAATGATGAAAATTGAAATGAGATGAATTATCTGGTATAAAAACCAGACGATGTTTTACCTGCTTCTTAGAATTGTATAATATAATTGTTTGGTTGATATAAGTATATATATATATCTTTCCAAAATGCGAATTTAAAACATTTATATAACACGATACAAAAGAAGAATAGAAATAAGATATAAATGTTTGGTGTCAATTCTTACTGGATTCAATATCATGATAAACCAATTGGAATTCGGTTTTATTTTAACAGTATATTATATGCATACTTACAAGGGAACGTCGTTTTGAATCTATTCTTTGTTTTATTTTTATCTATCATTCCAATTTTGTGCTCATGTAAATCTCCAGATGGTATTGACTGTAACAAAATGATATAGACGTTATGTCTGAATTTCTAGTAGTGCCAAACAAAACGCAAACCATGCACCTAATGCAGAAACCAGTGTTAAGATACAACAGGTCATCATTATGGGGTATAGTTAAGAATATCGACAAACAAAAACGAAACTTTATTAAAAGGACCATTGGTTTGGTCGCATGAGACCTTTATTTAAAAATAATGAAAAAAAAAAACAAAAAAACAAACAAACAAAAGCAAAAAACATTTATTTATTTATATAAGAAAAATGTTACTATTTCCAATCAAATTAATTAATTATGGCACATATCTTCATTTGCTTTATTATAAATAGACTTAATGCACTAGTGTCGATTTCGTTTACGGATTTCACTTCATCATGATATCATTATCAATTAATAGGTCGCGTTACTTGTTATAGTTCTAATGATACAGAATCTACCTTGTATTCGTCCTCGAAGGCTTTGGCCTTATTTTCCATTTTCCTTTCGACGAGGGATTTGAGAGTGGAGATAGGAAAGCCAACAGGTCCGGGGTTATAGTAAACATCCGACTTCCCGTTAACTATATTAGTGTTTACATACACACTGGCATCGACTTCTGCTAGCTCGCCTGGTTCTGTTGTATAGAGATCAACCATGTGAGTGATTTCCCATAGACCACAATGTTAAAGATTAGGATTCAAACAGTCGAATCCAAGTCAGTTATCGTGTTTATTAACTAAAATCTATGTTAGTATATAACACGAGAGAAAAAAATGGTTCCTTCTGTTCAAACTCCCATCAGGCGACTCATTTTGAAATAAGGTCAGTTAAGCGCTGAAACGTTTACCTATTCATAATCAAAATTGATATATCGAACTAAATTTTGATATATCTATCCAAATCTATATCACTAATTCCCAACAATCTATTATTATATAATTATTTTTATATTTAAAATGCATAATTAACCAGTCAATCAATGACCTTGACAAAATGCTATCCGGGACTCAAACTTTTATACACCGGGTCCATTTCGAAGGTATATTATTTAGCTGGTTGTTCTCTGGTATCGACCGATATCAGTATGAAATATGTTTTCGGTTAAAGACGATGCAAGAATGTGTTGAAAAATATTCCTTTATTGTCGTTATAATAGTATATAATATCAATATATTATATAATAGTAATATAAGTATAAATCACCTGTCACATTGCTGTAGATGCTTTCCGCCTGACATTTGCCTTGGAAATTGTCTGTTTCCTTTGCCTCGTTGTATATTTTACTTTGATGTCCGTTTGATCGACCGATATCAGTTAAAGATTCTTCTTTCTCAGCATTAAGACGACGTCTGCAGTAAAACACATCAAAATACAAATGTTGAATAATACAGTATTGCTTTGAAGCTTGAAGAAAATAAAAGCTTAAAAATAAACAGACAACTCTTTCTATAATCATGATAAAGATTGGATGTCAGTGTGCAATTATCAACCCTTTATGATATTTGTTATTTCAGTATTAAAAGCACCTAAAATACATCAAGCTTTAAAACTGAAATACAAGCAGGATATCAATTCACCCTTTAAAGTATAATATTTACCACACAGTGAACCTTCGGTCGCAGAAAATATTAGGTAAAAAAATTACTTTTTGACATTACAGAAAGCTTAGTAAAAACGCGTCCAAATTTGGCCTTTCTCAAATTATTTATTACAAGGTCAACAGCAGTCATTTTGACACATTGTTCGTAAACTTAATGTAGTTACAATATTATTTCTTGAATCATAAATACTATTTGATACAAAAGCAAACATTATGATAAAATATCCTTAACTTAACACATACAGTTGCAATTATTTCACGATATCATTTAAAAATAAGTTTTATAAAATAGTTTCTATATAAGCTCTATTGATATAAATGTCAGTAAATGAACTGCTCTGTCGAGCGTTCCTAAGAACTGTTAAAATCGACTGTTCAAATGTGCTGTTGGACTTGAATGACGTCAAAATTGGGTACAACAAAGCAATTATCGACTTAAATAAAGTCTTCGGGTCTAACAAATCATATATTGCCCTCAATCCCAGTCAACAACTGTATATTATCTATTATAACGTACAATTCGTGGACTTAAAGACAGAAACATTGGTTTTTATTTCAACTTTAACGTTCTTAACTTTCAATATTGAAATGTACCACCTTCTGATAAAGATGACAGTAACTATGACGACAGCACCAACCACGACCACTCCTACAACTGCTCCAGCTATTGGACCTGCAATTTGTTTTGGGATCTTTTGTTCTGGGAATGGAAATATTTTACACATATGAGTTATTGGCTTGCATTTACAAAATGAAATGGACAAACTCCTTTCATTTTACACAAATGCAGTCTTCCATAACTTTCACAGCGTATTATTTTACTATTTGCATCGAAACATTGGTGTATTTGGTGCCTATGACAACGCGTGGCCACGGGTTTATCACGAGCAACTTCATTTCTTGCTTTTTAATTGTCTTTTGTACTGAAACGAAGGTTTTCGATCAGTATAAAATAAATGTTCATCGCGCGATTACAGAAAGTAAGTCCCTTATTACTATTTAGATAAACACTTATATAATACACGTGCTCTGAAATAGTAATGAAAAAATAAATATAATTACTGCAGTAGTCTCCTTGGTAACCAGGTTCGCATGACGTCACACAAAAACCTGAGTCGAATTCACAACTACTGCAATGGCCACATGTCATGTCACATTGTCTACCGTATAAAGTCGGCTTACATCCTGTCAAATAAAACAAAATATGCTATGAAATGGCTTTAATTCATCCAAAATGATTGTCAGGTCATGGATTTATAGATGGCGGCGATCAAATGTTTAAGGTAAAATAATTATAGTGTCATCGATATATTTGGACACTTACCTGTGCATTCCCCGTTCTGCTGATCGCATTCAGTACAGTTGTTATTGCATTCCATCGAACATAATTCACCGTGAAACCCCATTTTACAATCTACAATTTAGGTATTAAAACGTGATAAGTTAAATCACTAATCACAATAATTCTTCATTTATTTATTACACTACAGTTAAATGATATAGTAAGTTTTTAAAAATATATATCAGCATTTTAATTAACAAGATGAGATTTAAATCGAATTTTATTCTTTACGACAGAACATGTTCCCTGTGACCTTCATACATAACGTTAAACGTAACGATTTACACTTTAAATCCTTTCACATACCAAATATTTCCAGATTAAAAATAAAGGAATGAGTACTATGACACTTAACGTGTTAAAATTATAATCATAGAAACTAAAAAAAAACTAAAAATATCTTATAATGTATTCCAGGTAAAGATGTCTGGAAATTTTTATATATTTGATAACTCAAATTGATATAAAACTCGAATTACATAAATAGATTATTGCTTTTATTAATGTTTTGTATAAACCAGCACAATATTATTTGTTTTATAGCTTATAGGTTTGTAAGTTCAAATATAGAAGTTCAAAAGTTGTGTATTGCCTTGGCAGAATCCGTTGTCTTTATCACACAATCTTTCCTTGCAATTAATCGAGCAGTTCTTGTCACAGGTAAGGCCATACGTCGTAGGAATGCAGTCTGTACAAAGGCAGTAGTATTAGATAATATAATTATATACTTCAAATACAACGTATAATTTTTCATACAATGACAAACATTTATTTATTTATTCATTCAGGCGTTGATTCACTATGACTGAATCATAGGTAGTTTGTACATTTATTGTTTTTCGGTTGGAGATAACCCGACAGCAATTATTCCGTCGTTGCTTATTAAAGAGTTAACTCCCTTGCAGGTAGGTATCAATTATGACGTCATAATTTTTGAGCGAAATGTACGTCGTTTTCTCTGATTTGTGTGACGTTTCACCCGAAAACTTATGACAAGACAATTAATACCTACCCGCAATGGCAGACAACTCTGTAATGTGCAAATAGAGAGTAGGTATATACGACCTTATATTAATGAATAAAAAAACAGACCCAACATCACCATGTTTTCCAGTGATACATTCTAAAAAAATAGATATAGTGATATTTAAACCATTACAAAGTAGAAGGAAGAAATTCTTTTTCAATAAAATATATATAAAAGGCAAAAGGTTTAACTTTTAATTACCTATACAGTGTCCTGAATCCTTTCCACACAACGTGTCCTTACAATTTCCAGGGCAGTCCTGGTCACAAACATCACCATGTTTTCCAGTGATACATTCTAAAAAACAAATAGTTAAACCATCACAGAACAGAAGAAAGACATTCTCTTTCAATACAGTTAACACTGTATACGGCATATCAGTCTTCAAATATTGCATTACGTATGCAGTGTCCCGTGTCCTTCTCGTACAAACTATTACTGTGCAGTTGTTAAATTTTGCGGGTGTAAAAAATCGCGATTTACTGTTTCGCGGGGTTTCATTTTCGCGAATTATCTGTCTAGCCTTTTCAAGTCTCATTCTTATGACAAACTATAATACGTGAAACCATGATTTTGATAAATTATCGCGAGGTATTAAATTTCGCGATTATGAATGGACCTCCGAATTAGGCTAAATTAATAACCCAGCAAATATTAGCAATTGTATAGTATTGCAATTCCTCGGACAGTTGTGTTCACATTTCATGCCCTGCTTTCTAGGCGTGCAGTCTGAGAAAATGAAATCGATCCGGACAGGTCATTACATTGATTTGTGACTCGTCAAAATATTTTCAGCTAAACGAATCAGTATCCGATGTAATTATTCAGCTAAGAACTATAGATAAGTATTGTTAAAATTCATGCATTTTGATTGTTTTTAATATCTTATATTAAATGCATGATTTATATTTATTTGAAGTGAAAACGAATCCTCATTAGGTTGATATGGGATTCCAAAATATTTCACGCAAAGACAGATCTAATTACGATTTCGATGTACTACGTAGCGATTCTTAAAATGGTTCTTCAGTTAAGCAGATTTAGTAATAATTTCGAGGTAGAAAAATATGTTTGTCTTGCATAAACTGAAATAAATCAAATTTCTACTTTCATATTTTACTTTTGCAAAATAATATAATCTAGATATTTCAGTTGCCGGCTCTTGAATTTGGAGAAAAAAGTTACTATCATTAGATATACAACTTCAGTGTTTCGAAAAGGAAACAACTGACCTTAACGTATATCTATGCAAGTACAATGATCCTAAATTTCATACATGCAAGAACTGTATCACATTAAAGGCCTCGAACGATCAAAAGTATCACTACTTCTTAAACAAGGAAAGAAACATTTTTTGTGTGTTAGTATTTACTTACTTGTACAGTTTCCATCGGTTTTCTCACAAAGTCTATCCTGGCAATTTGAGGAGCAGTTATATTCACAAGTTAAACCGTACGTCGTCGGGACGCAATCTTAAATAAAGAAAAGTATTGTTTACCTCGTGCTCAATTGGGTTTATCATCTCATAAACTAAAAAAAATGAAAGGTTAATCCTTAAATATTGTGTCCTGTGATTCGGTCAAACAGCTTGTCCTCATAATATGTTGGACAGACATGCCTACTTTAATCACCGTACCTTACGGAAATTCATTCAAGAAGGTAAGAAAAAGAAAATGGCAGAAAGAATAATGCTAAACGTAGATAAATAGAGTATATTAAGGAACTAACGTATAACAAATATATTTTGACATTAATCCATCTTCTCTGCACATGTTCTGTCTTTGTTCATCGCTATAGATAATTTCTTCTACTGTAATTAACAAGGTGTTCTCAGTAATATGCACGATTTGTATTAATTCTAAAAATGATTAAATGTTATTTTATAGATCCTGTCCAGTGTAAATATGTTTTTAAAGATATGCTCTTAAATTATGCTTCAATATACAATACAGGAATGCAATCACGTGGAGAGGGCGTGTACGGGCTTTGCTTGCTGCCCGATTCAAAATGGAATCTTTGATTATATATATTTGTCCTCTCTTTACAGTTTCCTGGTATTTTACTGTGATCTGTCTTTTTTGTTGGGTTTTCTTGGATTCACTTTTGCGATCTGGAGCAAAATTGTACGTGGTTGTTTGTTACGTCATTATCAAGTTCTTCACTGTTACGCACTTCTCAAAGAGATGTTTTTAAGACGTGCAATAAAAACACTCCAACTGTTTTGTTGTTTTATGGATCAAAGTTGAAAATAGTATACCTTCTCATATATAGATGTAAAGTAATTATGTACTACAAATATTTATATATAGATCAATTAGTAACTAGCACAAAGATACGTGCAGGCATAGACACTTGCATTCTCCACTTTATTGTTATTTTCACAGGTTTCATCAGCATGTTTTTATGTGCATATGTATATAAGATATGTTATTTGTCTACATATCTAATCTCTTAAGATTGATTGACAATTGATCGCAATTTCTTATATATTTAATTATAATTTATACCGACGTTGAAACGTTATTAACTACTGGACTAAGTGTATCAACATTAATTTTATATTTTATTAACACATATATTATAATACGTATTTTGACATGATATGTACCATGCATTAGAATATTTACGTTTTATCTTAATAGCATGCACGGTTTAAATATGTAGATATATAATTAAGTGCGATTGCGTACGTTACAGTAAAGTTGATAAAAAGTGAAACGGCGTTAACAGATATTAGGGTAAATACTTCCAGGTAATAAACAGTACGAGTACTAAAAATAGTGTTCTTAATCAACAATATTTACATTTTTTATTCCAGTCCCACTATGTAACCTTATCAAACGCAGTTGGCAATCATCTAGACAATGAACTTCAAGCGCTTATTATGACGTTATTATCATTGTGACGTGACAATTATCGTGACAGCGATCACAGATAACGGCTGTTCAAAATTGCTGTTCCAGCCATGACGATGACGTATAATTATTTCATTAGATGCAAAATTCCTTGGGAGTTCATCATAAAATTGTAACCAAATGTAAATATAAGAATTAAACGTCTTTCAATTGGCATTTATAGCCAATAGGAAAGCTAACTGAACAGAGGCAAATTTAACATGAAGTGCTTCATAGTATTTGCCGCTGTCCAGTTTGTATTCATATTGGCTATGAATGCCAACTGAAAGAAGCTCAAAAAACGAATTGACACTTACCTACACAGTGGCCATTGTCTTTTCCGCACAAACCTTCTTTACAATTGACAGGACAATTCATTCCACAAGTATTACCGTACTTTCCGGAGACACATTCTGAAAGTAAGGATTTTACTTATTAGTTAACTGAAGCTAGCATGTGTTTCAACGATGTAATTAAGTTCGTACCATTTATATAATGTTACAGTACGCCAATAATGATCACCTTATGACAATCTTGTTTAATTGTGTTTTAATACGTATCATATTTATGATGGCAGCATTATATTTAGTCGACGATAACAATAATCAATTTAGGTTCATTGATCAATAACCTTTCTTTTTGATTGAATCACTTCATAACAAGTTTGAGAGAAACACAAATATTGTTCAAACTAATGATGAATTTACTCTGTTTTGATTCAAGGGAGAAACATCCAGGTACGTGACCTCATGATATCGTTAGACATTTCTATGATTTTATTCCGTTGCACTTTGCATTGTGTTACACCACTGTCTGATCTAACAGATGAGGTGATTAAACACTACTCGCCTATACAGAATCCCTTGTCCTTTCCACACAAACCGGGTTTACGCCTATACAGTACCCCGTGTCCTTTCCACACAAACCGGGTATACAATTGACTGGACAATTATATTCACAAATAATAACTCAATGTACTAACTATAATAATTTACATACCATTAACAACTATCACTGGAAAACATATTTTTTTTGAAATTATTAGGAAAAAGAAAATGTAAAGGAATTGATGTTCTGTAGTAAAATACATATTTGATTTTAAGAAAAAGTAAATGAAATAATCAATGATGATGAGTTTCTATAGGTTATATATGTAATTTTGTAATTTAAGATAATTGAAAACAAATCTCACCATCACAGTACCCAGTGTCTTTATCACAGAGACTATTATTACAATTGGTGGAACAATCATATTCACATCTGGGACCAAACGTTGTGGGAATGCAATCTGAAAAACAAAGTTAAGTCGAACTGAATCACAAAATTTTGATTTTAGCTTAAAACGTAGTTGTGATGTCATCTATTGTTGTTTCTGTACTTTAACTCCAGGATTATCGGACCATTACCTGTAACTGTCCTATATGTTACCTTTTACTGTCTTATATATGTGACTCTAATATAAGACAGTTACTTATAAGACAGTAAAAGGTAGCATGAGTTACACAATACGGGTGAGTATATGTCTCCGGGCATAATCCCATAATTATATTAACACACAACCTGCCGGAATATTCCAGTATTTTTTAATCCAAATTACGAAAAAATCCCACATATGAATATGAAGAGAATTTAATCCTCTATTGATGCGGAATGAAACACATCCACAGAATTTCTGTATATATATATCCCAGATAGAATTTCCTCCTTATTATTAATTCACCATTTAACACTTATCTACAGCATTAACACAAATTTCCGCTATCTGAAACCTTTTTTGTTTTTGTACACCACTTTTGATTATAAATTTCCAAATCATCTACACTGTAGTTTTACACTTATTTTGGTGTTGTTTGAAGAATATTTC
The DNA here is from genome assembly GCA_004382745.1 of Argopecten irradians irradians. Classification (NCBI taxonomy): domain Eukaryota; kingdom Metazoa; phylum Mollusca; class Bivalvia; order Pectinida; family Pectinidae; genus Argopecten; species Argopecten irradians. The sequence continues at coordinate 469,600 of SAYR01052707.1, read as the reverse complement.
AGAATTTTACCCTAAATCCCATTGGCTTGTTGACTGATATTTTCCAACTGTTTTGAACTTGCCTGTAAATCACTGTTATATGCGATCATTTTAACAAGACGTTTTCAAACAAACGCCTAAATTGTAATGTCATTTCTTTACCACATCGGACATTGGAAATAAAAGTCCTTTTCGCAATAAAAGTCACTAAAGCCACGTTAATATATCGCTTAAATTGAGAAAGTAATATTCCTCCATCACTATTTCGGGACATGGTGAATATGAATTTACAGAAAGTTTTCCAACCCAAAAGCATGTTTCATGCTTTCCGTTCATGAATGCTATTCATCACACATAACGCAGGCAAAGGTAATTCTATGTTGCCATTGTCTATATTGGAATTTTCATGGTTGAATGCACATTGGTAGAGTTTCATGAGCTCATAAACAAAGGCAAAAAACTGACCTATATCAGAAATAAAAGTGTACTTTATTAACACAAAGACTTGCTATGTTTTAAGTTAGAGATAAGCCTTAAACTGAACAATACGTGGGAGAGAGAACAGATCACGGCTCTGACGGCCCTCGATACCGTTCTCTCTCTCACATATTGAACAGTTTGAGACTTATCTCCATAACTTAATTATGTTTAATGCCACATTTTGTAATGTCAAATATCTAACAAATAGGTGAAAACATATTTTAAATGAGTCATCCTTAAGAAAAGGGATGAATTTAAGATGGTAAAGGTATTCATGATATTTTTCTGCTGACACTTTAATTATAACAGACACCTCAAGCTCAATAAATATGTGTCATCCTTAAGAAACTATTTTTTCTGCTCCTGCTTATCGCTCAGCACAAAGGGAGTGGGATGACTGGTCCGCCCGTTGTCAGTATAATGTGACTGGGTGGGTGTGTTGCTTGGTTCTTCAGCGGCATGCTTCAGTGATATAGCACTATAAAAAGGGCAACAGTTCCACTATGCAAGAAGACACATCATGAATTTACCGCAGTCTCCCAAAACACGCACCTCGCACAACAAACACGCAGCACACCAGATACATGGGAGGCCGTCCTTACATGACCATAGCTGTTAATAGGACGTTAACTAATCAAACAAACAAACAAACATGAAAACTGGTGAATTTAAGAAGGTAAAGGAGACACTTTAACTCTCGAATAGAACACCTTTCTGAATATTTTGCCGTTTGAAGTGAACATAAATACTTTTTTATTTTAAGAATTACAACATTAATTTATAACTCCATAAACCTGATATTGATATTTAAGCTATATTTTACCAGTAAAAGATAAGATACGGGAAAATTATAAAATAAAGGGAAGATAATTCTATTTTGTCCGTTGCAATGACTACATCTGGTTGTATATGTCATGTAGCTCTGCGTTAAACTTTCTTTATACATATCTTGTAAAAGGTGTTTCCAGTGCCGAACATTCCTCTGGCTTGATATTTCAGGGAAAGGAATTCATATAAGCTTTAAGCTTGTTTTCCGATCCCGAAATGTGTTTATTTACTGTATTATATGCATCATTATATGAATAAAATATTGTTTAAACTAATATTTGCTGATTCCTACCTGCACACGTCCCGGTGTCTTTCTCACACACATTATTTTCACAGTTTACTGGACAAGTGATGTTACAGAAATCCCCGTAAGTCCCATCGAAACAATCTAAAAAAGGCCCAATATTTTGTCAAAATATCTGACTTCAAACTACTGAAAATGTAAACAAGGAAATCAAAACTAAATAATTTAACTTGTGTTACAGTTATAATATTGTAAAAAGTCCCTTAATGAGTAATGATCGCACGATGTCCGCTAATGCCGTGAATATGAACGAGTATCGATTTAGATATTATTTATGCAATATACATTTTGGTCGCTTGAAAACTTTAAAATGACAATCGGAATCATTCACAGATGGATGATGTTATGATACACTGAATTCATTAATGATTGAGAATAACAATACAATATCAACTTACAGAAGCAAGCACCTGTTAATAGGACGTTAATTAATCAAACAAACACTCTTTTAATGCTACTACTAGCTCCAAACTTCAATGGTTGCAATTCCGAATTAATCACGGAATACTAACTACAAAATCATTTTTATTAAAAATCGGTAAATTAAACAACAATCTTTGTACTTTTTGTAAAACATATCCTGAAACAATCACTCTATGGGACTGTGAAAATGTATCAAATTTGATTGAAAAATATCGCTAATTACTAATAATTTAAGTCTTAGATTTGAAAAACAAGATTTTATTTTCGGCAAACAAGATGGTTCTCATTCTATTTTCATACTGAAAACTTGATACTGTTCCTAGTAAAACAATACATTTACAACTGTAAATGTCTTGAAAAAGAACTTAACATAAGCAGTCTAAAAAATCACATTAAATTTGAATTAAAAGCTCACAATATTATAATATATTATATTATAATATCCAATAGTAATCTAAAGCGTAAACCACTGATACTTGCAGAACTACAAAATTGGTTAAATATATAAATAGTAACATAATATAGTAAACAGTAAAAAGTTTTTGAATTGTCTCTGACCTAGGTTTATCCCCTGTTTCTGTCTTGTCCTTGGTGAACTCTCTTTGCTTCATCAAGAGTTGTCTCTTTTATTCACTTTGTCACTTCATTTGTGGAAGGGAAATAACTCTTGATAGATAGTCAATATGTGTAGTCAATATGCGTGTACTATGTTATGTTTAGTAGGATAATTGTAAGTACAATTAAATATTTGATTTTAGATAAATTTTCATATGTCACATTTATTATATTTGTCTTTCATGTATCTCTTGTCAATGTTGTCCTGTGTATATTACTTTAAAAAATGAATAAAAAATAATTAAAAACAAAAACAAAAAAACCCCCAAGAGATCCATCGTCCTTTCCGCACAAAGTTTAAATATGTAATTATATCATTAAGTGCGATTGCGTATGTTACAGTATGGCGACTTAAATGGATGTATGTTACTTGAAGTGCAATGGTGTTAAATTGAAACAACATGTATTTGGGTAAATAGTTCCAGGTAATAAACAGTGTAAATACTAGTAAATATTTGCTCTTAATCAACAATAACATAGAAAAACGAACTGACACTTACCTTCACAGTGGCCATTGTCTTTTCCGCACAAACCTTCTTTACAATTGACAGGACAATTCATTCCACAAGTATTACCGTACTTTCCGGAGACACATTCTGAAAGTAAGGATTTTACTTATTATTTAACTGAAGGTAGTATGTGTTTCAACAAATTTATTATGTTGATATCATTTATAAGACGTTACAGTACGCCTGTAAAACGCAATAATGATCACCTTATGACAATCTAGTTTAATTGTGTTTTATTACGTATCATATTTATGATGGCAGCATTATATTTAGTCGACGATAACAATAATCAATTTAGGTTCATTGATCAATAACCTTTCTTTTTGATTGAATCACTTCATAACAAGGTTGAGAGAAACATAAATATTGTTCAAACTAATGATGAATTTACTCTGTTTTGATTCAAGGGAGAAACATCCAGGTACGTGACCTCATGATATCGTTAGACATTTCTATGATTTTATTCCGTTGCACTTTGCATTGTGTTACACCACTGTCTGATCTAACAGTTGAGGTGATAAAACACTACTCGCCTATACAGAATCCCTTGTCCTTTCCACACAAACCGGGTTTACGCCTATACAGTACCCCGTGTCCTTTCCACACAAACCGGGTACACAATTGACTGGACAATTTTATTCACAGATAATAACTCAATGTACTAAATATAATAATTTACATAACATTAACAACTATCACTGGAAAACTTTTTTTTTGAAATTATTAGGAAAAGAAAATGTAAAGGAATTGATGTTCTGTAGTAAAATATATATTTGATTTTAAGAAATTGTAAATGAACTAACCAATGATGTTAAGTTAAGTGTCTTTATATTAATAATGTTTAATTATGTCATTTTATAATTTATAACTGAAAAAAAATCTCACCGTAACAGTAACCGTTTTCCTTATCACAGAGACTATTATTGCAATTGGCAGAACAATCCTGTTCACATCTGGGACCAAACGTAGTGGGAATGCAATCTGAAAAAAAAACAAAGTTAAGTCGCACTGAATCACAAATTTTTAATTTTGATTTCAGCTTAGTTATGTTTAAGGCCACATTTTATAATATCAAATATCTAACCGAAATATATGAAAAAAATATTTTAAATGTGTCATTCTTAAGAAACCATGAAAAGTAAGGAATTTCACATGGTAAAGAAGACAATTTATGATATCTTCATGCAGACACTTGACGCCTCAAACTCTGAATTGAACCCTTACAGAGTATTTTGCCGTTTGATGTTATCAATAAATAACTTTCTTATTTTTAAAAAATGGCCACATTAATCAATAACCCCATTAACCTTATGCTGATATTTAAGCTATGTTATACAAAGAAAACAAAGAAGAAAATTATAAAATAAAGGGAAATAATTCTACATCTGGTTGTATATGTCATGTATCTCTAAGAGAGACTGATCAGTACCTGTACAGTCTTTAGTACGTGTAAATATTTTTTTTTAAATATTTGCTGACTCCTACCTGCACACACCCCGGTGTCTTTATCACACACATTGTTTTTGCAGTTTTCTGGACAAGTGATGTTACAGAAATCCCCGTATGTCCCTGTGAAACAATCTAAAAAGGCACCGATATTTTGTCAAATTATCATACTTCAAACGGCTAAAAATGTAAAAAAAGGAAACAAAAACTAAATAATTTAACTTGTGTTACAGTTATAATATTGTAAAAAGTCCCTTAATGAGTAATGATCGCACGATGTCCGCTGATGCCGTGAACATGAACGATTATAGATTTTAATGTTTTTTTATGCAATATACATTTTGGTCGCTGTAGTTATAATTAGAAATGTATTATCCAATGAAACAAGAATGAAAACTTTAAAATGATAATCATTCACAGATGGATGATGTTATGATACACTGAATCCATTAATGATTGAGAATAACAATACAATATCAACTTACAGAAGCAAGCACCTGTTAGGGAGTTACAGTTCCCGCCATAACATTCCGAGGGACAATCGATGATACAATCTCCTGCGAATTTCCCTTCAGGACATCCTGTTCAGAAAGTATTAAATAAGTTGATTTTTTATAAAAGAGTGTCCTTGATACGTTTCTAAACACGAAGTCGAGTTAAACAGAAAACAGCCAAAAGATCAGCGAGGGTTGACCAGAAGCAGCAGACATAACATTATTACTAGTAGATGGCATTAGAGTCAACACACATACACGCAATTTAATTTACATAGAATATTTTTAATAATTTTAATGTTAATATTTAATGAAAAACATCTAAGATAATCAACTAGATATTCAATTATTGTTTATCATGTATCGGATTATAAATTAATGTTATCTGGTAAGTCAATGCAGTGGCAAGGAATGAGTCGGTAAAGGAATTTCAGTCTAAGTGACTCTGACCTTTATATGTATCTAAATTGAGTATTTTTGTCATTTTCTGGAAATTCTTTTATATGCACACACGTTTTGAATTTAACATTTCTAGATAAAAAAAGAAAACTTTTCAGTATGTTTGTGAAATTAATGCTATATTTCGAATGTAACAAGAAGAAATAAAACCTCGTCAGCTAGGTACTGTGCACTATTTAAGCGCATTTTCATAACAATTTTATAAATACTTAATGCACTTTGTGTTTGACGTTGACGAAAATTAGGCCAACAAGGTCATACTTAATTAAATAGAAATAATTCAAATATATGCTCAATTTAATTTCAAAGTTACTAAATTTATACCTGTATTCAATATCACAGAATTAATGTAAAAGAAATAATGAACACCTTCGTAAATGCATTGACTTTCATACAGAATTTTATATGTCTAAGATTTAGTATTATCTTTAATGGGGTATGTGCATATATTAAGCTGATAAGGCATTGAAACCAGCCTTCAGATATTTTCAATACAATTTTAACAAGTAGACTAAGCTGGTATACTCACCCCACACCTGTACCTCACAAAGTTCTAGGATAGCGAATTCGTAATACCAGGTTTGCCTCCATGGATCTGTCCTATAGTTATACACTGTGACGTATCGACCAACCACTGGACACTGATGTGTCACCACCAGCTGGACCTCGTCTATTGTACTACTGGTGTCCATGTAACATAGGGTACCGTCCTGTGGGGTACTAGTGGTGTTGGATACGTAGAGGTGATAGCCTGCTAAACGATCCCGACGTTCACCTGAAAATATAAAATGTTTATTGTACACTGAAAAATTGAAACAACCCGTAACCCACTACGTTTATATTATTAACTGTGGTAGATATCCTCAAATTCTTAATTTCAAAATATGATTCTGGTCAGGAGGTTTTGAACAATGGTTAAATAGTATTCAGTTTTCCTCGAAACATAGTTTTCATTGAAATAAAAAATTACGATGACAAAATAAAATGTTCCCTGAAGGAGTAATATCGTTTTAGTACTCGCACCCATTGAAAACATTTTTTATCATATTAGTGACTTTTGATACAAATATACACATTTTAAGCATGTACCGTTTGAAAATAATCACTCTTTTATTTTTCAGAATATTCTCTGGGACTCATTTGTGGACACACAAACAATCAGGCAGACGGACGAGATGCGGAGCCCATTTAACAATATTTGTTCCTTGGAAAAATATTTCGCTTAATAAGTAGCTCACGTGGAAAACACTTTAAGCAAATTATATGTGGAGGAAGAGGTAAGGTTATTGATATATTGAATAACAGAAATGCAGTTGATTTCATATTACTTTAAATGTCAACTCTACCATTACAGGAATTAGATCTTGTTAAACAATTGCCCTTTAAAATGAAACTTTTGAATGTCGTAATGAAAAAAGATGTACATGGAACTTATTATGTAAAATAGCGTTCATCATTAAATTGTACAAACATTAACTCACCGGTACTAGTGTAGGTGATTGTGATACTGTTGATGGTCATCAGTTCTCCCATATCGACCCGCCACCACACCGTTTTTGGCCCATTGCCTTGTGTATGTGTACAACAGCCATTGTTCATTACTCTATCCAAACAGCCATCCACAACTTTACTAGCAACGAGTTCAGGCCTACCCTGGTCGCTACTTTGTTCACTTGGTTTTGACAAAGCAACGTTTTCTGCAATAATTAAAGTAAATTTAAAAATCAAATATATTTCCCAACTTAACAGTAGGACTCGCGCTTACTTTGTTTGGTTCATGTCCTCACGGTCATATCATGGGTTTTTAACTTGCGACCCGGAGGGCAGAGGTTTTGTGGTATAAATCGGTTCCCGACAGATTCTTAGATTTAAGGACACTTTTTAAGGCATATAATAAAGATGATATACACAGCATATGCATATCATTTCATTAAATGTTACATTTAGAAATTTATTAATTGATGTTAACATTAAAATTATTATGAGTCTTTCAGTAATCCGGTAACTTTATCGCTCCCGTCTAGTGTTGGAGGGCCATATTGGCTGCTTATCCTCTCCTGTAAGTTGAATTTTCAACTAAAGCTTGATCGGCTGTTGCTACATGTAAAGGCCACTGGTTGCTTTATGTCTGACAACACATGAGACAGGTAGTTCGGCGGCCATTCAATGTACATAAAACAAATCGAATAACGGTACACTGTGGTTGACTGTATGGCTATGCCGTTGGACGCCACTTTCTACATAATTTTCCAAGAAAGTCTATGTAGGCCTATGATAAGTCATTTCTTTTTCCTAAAATGACTTCAGTTTTACTTGACATAACCCATGGGTGGATATAACGACATTGGTGTAACCCTTGGAATAACGAGGCTGAGCTAATCTGACAGCTACATGTACTTTCTTTTACTCCATAATATATCCATAAACGGTCTTAGGGAAAATAGTCCAGTCTTTGCCACATAAAGCACATTTGTTCACCATTCGATAATCAAGGATTTTTTTATTTTGAATGGGGATAACGTAACAGAAATATAGTTTCGCTAAGCAGTTCCTCCATAAAACAGTTAGGGGCCATCCGGAAGTCGAGACTGTCTCAAAAATGCAAGACACTCACGCTTTGCAGAGAGTCTCGGTAAAGAGAGATTTTCAGACCATTTTCAAAACGGAACAACATGAAATGCTTTTTAATTTTATCAAAACATTGTTGAATTGTTATATTGAACTGGTATATTTAACGACATGATTTGTACATTTTCAAAAAAAGCATCGAACATATTTTCTAATTTGCAAAAATATATAACGCAATTTGTTCATGCGACCCGTTTTGAACTGTATCTACTTGAAGTAACTGTAAGTACAGAAACATTCGATTACATAGCAAAGATTATCCTAAGGTTTACGATTTTTTTTTTTTACTATTTTAATGTAAATGCTAATAGATATATTAAAGAAAATAATAAAGAAAGGAACATGATAGCTGTGTTATCAGTGACAGAAGATTTGCATTTATATTAAGAACAATGTAATCACCTGCTATTGTGGTCTCTGTAAAGCGATAGTTGTAATCGATACGAATCGCGCCGTACCAGTAGAACTTGACGGTGACTGTGATCTAAGATGGCGGACTCGAGATTTTTATTTTTATAAATGTTTTCATTGTTGAAATAAAACAAAGTTTATCTAATCCGATAAAACTTCACTGAATATTTATTTAATAAATGCGAATTATAAGGTAAATTATACAAATTTTATGTATACAGAAACATTCGAAGCGTATTTCATTATGGGTCTATCATGGAATAATCCAACGACGACCAATTGCTACTGTATACTTTAGTACAATGTAGAATCCGCAATGGACGAAATGTACTGGACTTTCCAAGTCCGTTACAACCAATCTAATTTAAATAAAGAAAGCCAGTGCCCTATGTGATTACATGTATATAGATCTTGTGTCTGTTAGAGTCTGAATGTTTAATACGTTTTCGATGACAACCATTTAAATTATACAACGCAACAAAACGCGTTAAAGGGATTTTTACAATGCTCCTTTCTTTACCAGACTTTATCTAGTATGCAATGTAGCTAGTCGTACTCGTACTTGTATTAGTTAGTCACCGCCGTTCTTAATTCTATCCATATTCACATTTTCTTTATATTCGCCGTTAATTGAAATCGTCCCAAAGTGAGTCAATATCATTATAATATCCTTCGACTATTTCTATTATAAACCATATAGGAAGTACAACTGTAAAGGACCGTTAGATTTTAAAATATCATAGTCGGTATTTCTTATAAGATACAATTTTTTACTTTTAATTTTTAATAATGCTAGTGTTACAGCTTACTGAACTATCGCTGTTTTTAAATTAATATTTTTTAACAAATGCATTATGGGCAGAAAACAACAACATATTTCACATAATAATTACCTTCCATAGATTAAAGTACCAGATTTGTAGTGATAAATCTTGAAACTCAACATATTGTAAATCGGCATAAGATTTAATGATATTAAAATATCATTGTAAAATAATCTATCTGTTGTTATTTCTCTATTTTTTGTTCTTGTTACTGTATTTAACATCTGTTACTTACGTTCAGCAATAATTCCTGATACATGATGAACATGAGAGAAACACAGCTCTTCTACGTCATCACCTTATCCATCCGCCATTTTGAGTGGATGGCGATCCCAACTCAACAAGGAAGTTAATTTAATGCTATTCCGTTGGAGGATTATAGTCCGTTAAAGCCAGTTTGAAAGCAAATTCTTGAATACCACCATGTAATGCAAGTAGTGCTTTATGAAGTACAAACTCAATGAGAGGTTATATGATAATAATAATATAGTTTTGGGAATCATACTTTTTCAATCTCACAGCACAATAAGGATTATTCGAGGCCATAGTATAAACAAATAGAAATGCCATATACAGCTCATGGGTGCCATAAAAGTTTCTTTAATATTAAACTGTCTTCTCAATTCGAATGGTACTGAACAAAATCTGGTTTGGAGATATTTTTATAACGTGTAAAAATAATTTGTATATGTAATTTGACATACTAAAAGCAACCATAAATATGCTTGTTATGATGAACATACATAAAAAATTTCTTATAGAAATCATATTTTGGGACAAGATTTGTCACATGGAGCTGTTAACAGTCATTTGTCTGTTTTTTATATATGGATTGATAAATCTTTTTGTCTTTTTGTATCTTGTATTATCTATACAATATACTTTTTTGTTTTGTTTATAAAGCATTATCTAACTGGTATTTGCTAATATCATAAAATTTATTGTTTCACTTAGAGTTAATTCATAGTATGCTTAGTGTATAACTTGATTGTATCTAAAGTTATTCATTCATCAATTTAGTCAAATATTCGTTCTGCCCAGATAAAGTAGATATTCATTCATGTTTATTTTTACTGCCATTCTTTGTCTCTTATCTACGGATTTACGTAAAAGCTATATAACTTATCAGCGCTCCTTACACGGTGCACGTAAACGTCATAAGTAGTTTGATGGTAATTGGCCAGTCCATGTTACGATTATTGTATCTAGATATCTATTGAGCAAGATGCAACAGATATAAGGCAACCACATACTTATGGACATTTCTGGTATCAGCAATTTTGCTGGACTTAATATTCTTTACATGTTCTGTATAACCGTTATAAACTGTCAATATTGTTATAGCCTTGCCGTAGTGGGTTAAGATCTACTGAACATCTATCTTCGATGCCCTATGACTGCGGGGTTTCAGTTTTCCCCTCTGCTAGACCTGAAACATTTTAATATAAGCTTTATGTGGGTATAGAGTGTTATATGTTTTTACGGTCTAATAATGACAACCAGCGGATGTAAGGGCACGTGTCAGGTATGTTTAGTGGAGGAAAGCGGAGTGCTCTGGAGAAAAAACGACGACCATTGGTCGTACTGCAACCGCTAATGGGATTAAACTCGCGACCCAGAGGTTGAGGATTTGTGGTGATGGGGTTGGGACGCCTTAACACAACTCGGCCAAACGCGTCCCTAGGGTGTTTTAAAGTGAAAAACGATCACATCAAGAGTAGGTCAAATTGCTATTAAGACATATTCGAAGCCATATATACCAGGGTTTTATCTTTTACGACCATCAGTTGCCTATTTTCTATCTTTGTTTTGCTGCAAACTAACGGGTGTTTTTCTTCTTCGGGTAGTGGTTAACATAGTAATAAATTTCTCGTGTATTACCATTTAAGTATAATAAATCATTTTGAGTGTGATTATATATTGGCATTGGTAGATCTTCGCTTGGTGTTTCCATTTTTTATTTATTCAGATTTTTGAAAAACGGCAATGATAATTTTACATATTTAATGATAAAAGACAAGTGAGTAGTAGCTGGACGAGCAATCTGATCGACTACCTTCGTCACTTCATATTTACGTGGCTGATTTCATGCATTTCGTCTTTTCGTTTTTTCGCCCGAAAGACGAAATTTAATATTTAATCTCTCGTCTTTTCGCCCGAAAAGAGAAATTAACAAATTTAAATTTCGTTTTTCGCGCGAAAAGAGAAAAGACGAAAAGTAAAACACAAACGAGAAAGTGAGCAGCTTAATATAGCGCTTTATTTTCGTCTTTTCGCCTTCAACAACTCTCTTCTTTTCGCCCGAAAAGACCTACTGTGACTTTTATGTTTTAAAACTTTCTAAATCTTGAGTTATGGACTGAAGATACTGTAATACTAATAATTTAAACTAAATCGTTGTTATCATAACTACTTTTAGATGCTTCCATATTGACGATTAAATCAATATTAAGATAAAAGATTCAAAATGACTTCTTTACACCGGCCGGAAGACGAAAAGACGTCTTTTCGGGGCGAAAAGACGAAAGACGAAATAAGTTTTGTTAATTATTTCGTCTTTTGGGCGAAACGAAGAATTAAGATTTTGTTAATTTTCGTGCCTTTCGGGGCGATAATTAGTCGAAAAGCGAAAATTAAGGTTTTGTTAATTTTCGTTTTTTCGGGGCGAAAAGACGAAAGACGAGATTTTGAAGGCGAAAAGACGAGAATCAAGTCGCTAATTAGCGTGTATACATTTTCGTTTTTTTTCGGTGTTTGAGTTTCGGTCTTGTTGCGCGAAAAAAGACGAAATTTAAATTTGTTAATTTCGTCTTTTGGGGCGGAAAAGCCGAAAAGACGAAATTTAAGGTTTCTTATTCTCGTCTTTTTTGGGGGCGAAAGACTAAATGGCACGAAATCAGCCACTATCATTTGGTTCATGGCATATCTTATATTAGTACTACATTCTGTATCATATAAAAATGATATTTTTCATCTTACTTTTATTTTGGATGAAAACGTAATGAAATGATGAGTATTTTAACACAGATACATTTTGTTACTTATTGCTACATGTATATATTTCTTTCGCTGCACAAACAATGATGTTCTCAATGGGATACGCAAAGAGGGAGGTTAAACTCTGTGAATGAAAAGCGTTACAATATGGAAGAAGTGGTTAAATGTTATTTTGGTGTGCAGATGATAATTGGTTACATTACATTATTTTTGTCTTGTATGAAAGTAGAGCTTTTGTTTTCTTCCATTAATATTGGTAAATAACCTTTTGAAGAAAAAGGCAACAATAATACCATACAATCACGTAGTACATAGCATGTAATATCATGTTTGAACGAGAACACATATATAGTGGCGTAGGAAGATGAACGTATGGGGGGGGGGGGGGGGGGGGGGGGGGGGGGGGGGGGGGGGGGGGGGGGGGGGGGGGGGGGGGGGGGGGGGTGGGGGGGTTGGGTGGGGGGGGGGGGGGGGGGGGGGGGGGGGGGGGGGGTCGAAGGCGCGAGATTCTAGGTGTTTGTAAGGGGTCTGGGGTGACCCCGGGAAATATTGTAATTTGGAAATGGTGAGATGAGTTTTACAATGTATTGAAAGGCGAGGAATTTTTGGTGTTTTGGGGAGGGTCCGGGGGGCTCTCCCTGGGAAAAATATTAGCGATTTAGAATAGCTTAAATTGTTTTGATTAAATTTGCGAACGCCCGAAATTGGCGAGATTTGTTGTTTTGGGGGTCTGGAGGTTTCCCGGAAAAAAATACGATTTAGAATGGCTTAGATGAGTTTTATGATGCATTTTGATGAATGTTGCGATGCGCCAAAGGGCGGCGAGAAATTGGTGTAAGGGGGTCGGGGGTCTCCCACGAAAAAAATACGATTTTAAAAATGGTTGAGATGAGATTTTACGATGTATTTTAATGATTATAAGCGTTCTTAAGTCATGGTATGTTGTTCTTATTTAAAGCTACCTGCATTTAGAAATGATATTGTAAATGTCGATAACATTATGCAACCTACTCGAATCGGAATATACGGCCTTGACACATTGCACATTGTTGTGTAACATACAAAAATGAATTAAATTGGTCTCGATAAGAATAAAAACAAATTGCGTCTTTAAGAGACATATTTTTCTTTTTAAATAGTAACATAGAATCTTGATGGACATTTTTTAATGCTAGTTGTGTGTTATGAATTTTTACTGATTCTAAGGTTTTGAATTATGTGTTACGTTTTACGAAATGCGCTTGCGGCAGCGGAAAGGTTCTAGAAATGAAGTACGAAAATGTGCGGAGGACTTTTTTCTTTTCAAATAAGCAAATGGGGGGGGGCATGTTTGCCCGTGCCCCCCGCTTCCTACGCCTGATAATACAAAGAACGAATACATCTCTTTGAATATCTTAATAAAATGTAAGAAAATGGGGTTAGAACTATGATGTGTAGATGCTGCTATTGTATAGTCTTTGTTTTTTTCATAATTGATAGCGACATGTAACCGGTCTTAATAGTTTACAAGGTTGATCTTGTCAGTGATCATGTGAACAATTTGCATCGTGAATAATCAGTAATGGGTTTACCGACATATTACGTTTCTAGCTAAGTGCAGATGTTAATTAGGGTGAAATATCATTAATCAAGACGAAGTAGCGAAATATTCAGGCAATACAGGAGGTCATTGTTGTAGGAGAATTGTGATATGGTCCTGTGGGTCGTTGAAAATTTTATACGCTTTTTTAATCACTAATACTCTAGACCCACAAATTTAGATGCATGAGGCAGTTTGTTCGACTTACAATTGTCATGACCTGATTGAGTGTTTTTTGCTTTTTTTTTTTTTTTTTTCTCGGTCTTTCCATCAAGGTTTAATGGGTGTGTTTAAGGTTATATTGTGTATTTTCATAGAAGTAGTCGTTTTATGACATGTATTACACCAGAAAAGTTTAACATTTGAGATTTCAGAATTTTTTACAAGGCATGGGGGATTTTAATTTTTCAAAGGGTAAATACGATATAAAATTATTGTTAGCAGTATGCTAAGGTCGTTATATAAACGCTTACAGTGGTACTATGTATATGTTAGTTTCACTATTAAAGATTTAAAAACCACTATCTTGTAATGATATACAAGAGACCTAGTTTCTTGGTATTTTACATAATGTAAATAGGGACAATTCACTAGGGCTAATTATTTTACCCTAACAAGAAGAAAATGGCAATAATGGTGTTCTACTTATTGAACTTAATAAATTTGACAAATTCCACGTACATTGTTTTAGTATTTTTATTGTGATACACGTCGTAATTGCAATCGTTGATCAATGCGATAAGCAGGTACATTTGTGCTGTACCTATCCGGGCAAGTCGCCGTTAAACAAATGGAAACTACCAACTGTGGAGGTGCTAAAATGTTTTTTTAGGCAAGACAATCACCTAATAATGTAAAAACTATGTCAGAGCGGGTTTTGACAATTCTACGACAAACAGTAGCATTATCTAACAAGCAAGGGACAGGGTTCGGCTACAGATGTTGATGACACGAATGTGTAATGGCGGAAGCGAGCGGAGTTATGAACATTTTCGACACAGCATATTTCACCCCACGGTTTTTCTCTGGCATTCGAAGTAAACGACTTATCCTAATTTTCATTAGAATGGGTTTTTTTCTGATATACGTAATTTTTTAAATGTTTTAGATGATTGTCTTTAAACAACTATAATTCTCTGCATTTATCTATGGAAATGGATCAATGCATTCAATGTTCCCTATGCGATTCCAATACAAATATATACGTAAGTATTTGTAATAGTTTAATACTTAAGGGCTTTTAAACACTGGTGTTTGCAATAGCAAATATTATAGAATTGCTAAGTTGGATAAAATTTCAAATTAGATAACTACATT
>SAYR01052707.1:422096-445981 GCA_004382745.1 Argopecten irradians irradians | reverse complement strand
AACGTCATTAACGTCGTTCCTATGAACACTCTAAACTTTATTAGCACGAAATGATTTCAAAACTTAAGATCTTATTTACTTTTGTTTATATATCGTTCAAATAAATTATTTATTCTTTACGTTAAGATCAGTCGCTTCGTGCGTAAAGGGGTTTCCCACGCCTAAAAAATGTGATGCAGGCGAACCGGATATGTAGATTGACCAATCAAAAAAATCATCATGGTTACCCGCTACCGGTCCCTAGTGAGCGGAGCGCAGCCTGGCGGAGAGTAGAGAACTAAGGGAAGGGAACCAGTCTAGGCCTGCAGCGTGCGTAGACATAGCAAAACTAACTTACAGAATTAGAGAGTGCCAACCAAGGGCGGTAACTCGTAACAAATAAGACCCAAGGACGGCAACTCGCAGTAGCACATTACAGATCTCAAAATTCACTTTATCCTAAAATAATAATTCAACAAGAAGGCTTCTATAACCTTATCAATTTCTGAGTATATACTATCAGCCAAAAAATATTCTGAAATTAACTATTCCTTTACATGTTCATGTATAACGTTAAAACTGTCAATATTGTTTAGTTGCCGAGTGGTTAAGATCTACTGACATTATCTCGATGCCCCCTATGCCTCCGGGTTTCCAGTTTTCCCCATCTCCTAGACCTGAAACATTTTAATATAACGCTTTATGTGTATAGAGTGTTATATGTTTTTACGTCATATCAATCGACAACCAGGGACATGTAAGGACGTGTCAGGTATGTTAGTGGAGGAAAGCCGGAGTGCTCGGAGAAAAAACGACCGACCATTGGTCAGTACCTGGCAACCGCCCTACATGGGATTCAAACTCGCGACCCAGAGGTTGAGGATTTGTGGTGATGGGTTGGAACGCCTTAACCACTCGGCCAACGCGTCCCCTAGGGTGTTAAATCAAACAAACGAATCACATCAAGTAGGTCACATTGCTATCTAGACAATATTACCAAGCATATACACCCAGGTCTTATCTTTACGCCATCAGTTGGCCTATTTCTATCTTTGTTTGCTGACAAACCTAACGGGTGTTTTCTTCGTAGTGTTAACATAGTAATAAATTTCCTCGTGTATTACCATTTAGTATAATAAATCATTTTGAAGTGTGATTATATATGGCATTGTAATACTTCCTTGGTGTTCATTTTTTATTTATTCAGATTTTTGAAACACGGCAATGATAATATTTTACAAAATTAATGATAAAAGACAAGTGAGTAGCTAGCTGACGAGCAATCTGATCGATACCCTTCGTCACACTTCATTTTACGGTGGCTGATTTATGCCATTTCGTCTAAAATTAAATATCTTAATTCTCGTCTTTTCGCCCCGAAAAGACGAAAATTAACAAATTTAAATTTCGTCTTTTCGCGGCGAAAAGACGAAAAGACGAAAAGTAAAACACAAAAAGACGAAAGTGAAGCACGCTAATTAGCGCCTTTATTTTTCGTCTTTTCGCCTTCAAAAATCTCTTCTTTTCGCCCCGAAAAGACATACATGTTGACTTATGTTTTAAAACTTCTAATCTTAGTTATTGATGAAGATACTTGTAATACTATCAATTTAATAAATCGATTGTTATCATAAACTACTTTGATGCTTCCATATTGAACGATTAAATCAATATTAAGATAAAAAGATTTCAAAATGACTTCTACACCGGACCGGAAGACGAAAAGACGTCTTTTCGGGGCGAAAAGACGAAAAGACGAAAATTAAGTTTGTTAATTTTCGTCTTTTCGGGGCGAAAAGACGAAAATTAAGATTTGTTAATTTTCGTCCTTTCGGGGCGAAAAGTCGAAAAGACGAAAATTAAGGTTTGTTAATTTTCGTCTTTTCGGGGCGAAAAGACGAAAAGACGAGATTTTTGAAGGCGAAAAGACGAGAATCAAAGTCGCTAATTAGCGTGTATCATTTTCGTCTTTTCGTGTTTGAGTTTTCGTCTTTTCGCCGCGAAAAGACGAAATTTAAATTTGTTAAATTTCGTCTTTTCGGGGCGAAAAGACGAAAAGACGAAATTTAAGGTTTCTTAATTCTCGTCTTTTTGGGGGCGAAAAGACTAAATGGCACAAATCAGCCACCTATCATTTGGTCTCTGGCATATCTTATATTAGTACTACATCTCTGTATCATTAAAAAATGATATTTTCATCTTACTTTTATTTTGGGATGAAAACGTTAATGCACATGATGAGTATTTTACAAGATACATTATTGTTACATTATTGCTACATGTATATATTTCTTTCGCTCACAAAACAATGATGTTATCAATGGATACCAAGAGGGAGGTAACTCTGTGATATGAAAAGTTACAATATGAAGAAGTGGTTAAATGTTATTTGTGTGCAGATGAATACATTGTACATTACATTATTTTTGTTTGTATGAAAGTAGAGCTTTTTGTTTTCTTCCATTATATTGTAAAACTAAACCTTTGAAGAAAAAAGGCAACAATAAATACCATACAATCACGTAGTACATACATGTATATCAATGTTTGAACGAGTAAACACATATATAGTGGCGTAGGAAGATGAAACGTAATGGGGGGGGGGGGGGGGGGGGGGGGGAGATTTTGGTGTTTTAGGGGTTTGGGGGTGACCCCCGGGGAAAAATATTGTAATTTAGAATGGCTGAGATGAGTTTTACAATGTATTACGAAAGCGCGAGATTTTGGTGTTTGGGAGGGTCCGGGGGTCTCCCCTGGGAAAAATATTACGATTTAGAATAGCTTAAATTAGTTTTGATAAATTTGCGAACGCCCGAAATTGCGAGAATTTGTTGTTTGGGGGGTCTGGAGGTTTCCCCCGGAAAAAAATACGATTTAGAATGGCTTAGATGAGTTTTATGATGCATTTTGATGAATTTGCGAGCGCCCAAAGGCGCGAGAAATTGGTGTTAGGGGGTCCGGGGGTCTCCCACGGGAAAAAACATAACGATTTAAAATGGCTGAGATGAGTTTTACGATGTATTTTAATGATTATAAAGCGTTCTTAACATGGTAATTTTTCGATTTAAAGCTACCTGCATTTAGAAATGATAATTGTATCGTCATAACATTATGCAACCCTACTCGATCGGAATATACCGGCTTGACACCATTGGCACATTGTTGTGTAACATAAAAAAAATGAATTAATTGTCTCGATAAGACATAAACAAATTGCTCTTTTAAGAGACATATTTTCTTTAAATAGTACATAGAATCCCTTGATGGACATTTTTAGTCTAGTTCGTGTGTATTGAATTTTTACTATTTAAGGTTTGACATTATGTGCTTGAACGTTTTACGAAATGCGCTTGCGCAGCGGAAAAGTTTCTAGAATGAAGTACGAAAAATGTGCAGGAGGACCCTTTTTTCTTTCAAATAAGCAAATGGGGGGGGGGGGGCATGTTTGCCCCCCTGCCCCCCCCCCCCCCGCTTCCTACGCCCCTGATATACAAAGAACGATACATCCTCTTTGAATATACTTATAAAATGTAGAACAATGGCGTTAGAACTATGATCTTAGATGCATGCTTTGTACTAGTCTTGTTTCCATAATTGATAGCGACATGTAACCGGTAATATTTACAAGGTTGATCTTGTCACGTGATCTCGTGAACAATTGATCCGTGAAATAATCAGTAATGGGTTTACCAGACATATAGTTTTCTAGCCTAAGTGCCAGATGTTAATTAGGTGAAAATATCATTATCAGACGAAGTAGCGAAATATGTCAGGATACAGGAGCACTTGTTGGTAGGAGAAATTGGTGATATGGTCATGTGGTCGTTGGAAATTTTATAGCTTTTTTATCACATAATACTCTAGACGCCACAAATTATAACTGCCATGAGGCAGTGTTGACTTACATGTCATGACCTGATTGAGTGTTTTTATGCATTTCCATCAAGGTTTAAATGGGTGTGTTAAAGTTATATGTGTAATTTTCATACGAAGTAGACGTTTATACATGTCATTCACCAGCAAAAGTTATCAACATTTGAGAATTTCAATATTTAAAAGGCATAGATTTAAATTTTCAAAGTACAAATACGATCTCAAATTATTGTTAGCAGTATGCTAAACGTCGTTATATAAACGCTTACAGTGAGTACCTATGTAATATGTATCAATTTCACTATTACAAGATTTAAACCCAAACATCTTGTAATAGATATACAAGAGAACCCTAGTTTCTTGTATTTAAAGGGACAATTCACTCAGGCTAATTATTTTACATAACCAAGAAGCAAAACATGGCATAAATGTATTGTTCTACGTTTATTATGAAACATATAACATAAAATATTGACAAATTCCACGTCATTGTTTAGTATTTTAATTGATACCGTAGTAATTGCAAATCGTTGATCAATGCGATAAAGCAGGTACAATATGTACGCTGTACCCATATCCGAGCCAAAGTCACGCACGTTAAACAAATGGAAAACATAACAACTGTGGAGGTGCTAAAATGTTTTTTTAGGCAAGACAATTCACCTAATAATGTAAAAACACTACTGTCAGAGCGGTTTGAGCAATTCTAGACAAAAGTAGCATTACTCTACAAGCAAGGGACAGGGTTCGGTATACAAGATGTTCGACCACAATGTGTAATGGCGGACAGCGAGCGAGTTTGAACATTTCACACGCATTTCACCACCACGGGTTTTTCTGGCGTATCACAGTAAAACCGACTTATCTAATTTCCATTAGAACTGGTTTTTTCTGATATACGTACAAATTTTAATGTTCCCTTAGACTGAATTGTCCCTTTAACAACTATAATTCTCTGCAATTATCTATGGAAATTGATCAATGCATCAATTACCCTATTACAAGATTCACAATACAAATATATATAAGTATTTTGTAATAGAAATACTCAAGGCTTTTAAACCACTGTATTTGCAATAAACACAACTATTTATAGAAATTGATCAAGTGATAACCAAATTCACAATTACAAGATTAACTACATATTGTGATAGAAGTACAAGAGTACGCTAGACTCTTGTATTATCCTATACAAATATTATAACAATTTAATATTAATTTATAGAAATTGATCAGGAGATCAATTTCACTATCACAAGATTTACTATATCTCGTAATTTAGAAGTACAAGAGTACGTTAGACTCTTGTATTATCCTATACAAATATTATAACAATTTAATATCAATTTATAGAAATTGATCAGGAGATCAATTTCACTATTACAATATTAACTATATCTCGTAACAGAAATACAAGAGTACACTAGACTCTTGTATTATCCTATACAAATATTATAACAGTTTAATATCAATTTATAGAAATTGATCAAGTAATAATCAATTTCACTTTTACAAGATTTACTATATCTTGCAATAGAAATACAAGAGTACACTAGACTCTTGTATTTTCCTAAGTACAAATTATTTATGGAAATTGATCAAGTCATCAATTCCTTTATTACAAGATTCAAATCTAAAATTTTGTAATAATCCCTATTGAACGATAGACAATTTGTATTATAAGTTATGCCAACTTTCCTCTAATCAATATAAAGGAGATAACTCCTATAGGCCTAGCTACTATAATGTGTCATGATGACAACCTAACTGACGCAAGAATTAATACATATCTGATGTCGGGAGGAGACAGTAATCGTTCTGCCTTATATACCCTCCGGGCGTCCACTTTTCCATATATATGGAAATAGTGGAGGCAATGTGGAGGCATAAAATAGCTGTAACAGGTCCTTTAAATAAATCAGTGTTCATCATCGAAGAATTGAGACACCCGCCTAATATTTTGCACTATTTTAAGGTATTCTACCTGTCTTTCATTATTTCTAGCACCATCACAGGTCTATAAATGAATCAAACAATATAAAACACATAAACACATCTTTATGGACACAATATCTTTTACTTAATCGTTTTTTGAAGTTGTAGGATGATCAATTAAAATTGTTTAGTCACTTGCATTGTTTTGAACTGGCGATGTATAGTTGCTTGCGAGGACACTTGTATAGTCGATGTATTATTTTCAAAATTATATTCATGAATTTGTTTATATACATGTTATATGGAAACGTCTATAATGTTAAACATATTTGTAGTTACGAATAATGCCGATATTTGGTGTTTTACCAACCTGTACACCATGCCTGTTTTCATTCATCCCGCTTCGATACTCACAAGTGACGATACAAAAAGCAACTAATGATTATACTATACACTTCCGTTCATACACTGTGAAAATGAATTTGAGTGTGACAGATATTTTATATACCTTTCTGACCTGCTTTTGGTTAACTCATAGATACCAACAATAAACAATGGAAACTTAATAAACTGGAACCGAAGTGTTGTTTCACAAATTTTTCTGTCCGTGTCGGCGATTCGTCAGCCGCTTGTAAGCTTTCCGCTGACCAAGATTTTATAGCTTCCGGATCAACAAACATACGTACGGTAGGTAAACTTTTATTTCATCACGTTCAATTTATTGTGTGATATTGAATTGTCTGGGATTTATATAGGGATAACACTGTTTAAACAATACATTATTTACTTTGCCTAGTGACACTAAAACATAACATTCACTTAGACCTACAGTCATGGGACATAAGGATGTACTCCTCTGAGAAGTCAAAATTTTCTTGTATTAAACTTTTTTTCTCATAGAGGAGTTCATACCATGAAAGAAAATGAAAGAAAAAACATATGTCCGTGTGCTCGTTTTTGAGCTACTGTCACTGAAAGATACCTAGTTGACAAAATATTGGATTTTATGGGAATTTTGCCGTTTTGACCATATACACAAGATATTAAAGTCATAATTTCCTAATGAGGTGTTTGATATGTATTTATTTTCCAGTAGTTTTCTTTTAAAATATACCAGTTTTGATCAAAAAGACTAATATTTTTTCTCAGAATAACAAGATATGCCACCCCTACCCCTTAATTTTGAGCTACAAAATGCACCATTTTCAGCCATTTTTGCCAAATCAAACCCTTTATAGAAAAAGTTCTGGTATTAGACTTTTGTTAATATTTTGCATATCAATAGGAAAAGGGTTGTTCTTTCAAAATCAGGCAGAAAAATGGGGGGTCGGCCATGTGCTTACTTTTTTGCCCCACTTGAATATTTGTTATTTTTCAGTATTTTAGTGTAAAAATTAAAAGTGGTCAAATTACCATTAAATGTAAAAATAAAGTGAAAACAGTGAATCATTTCATACATTTCTTAAAATCCCTGTATAAAAAAATCTGCAAAAGTTAGAACTGTAATTTTTTGACAAAATTTGCAACTGGCAACTTTACACCTACAGATATTGATAAATTGTATTTGAAAATCTCATAACTTCTTTGATCTTTGTTGAAACGAGACTTCAACGGGACTGAAACCTCAGAAGAATACATCCATAAGCATTCGTCACTGTTGTTTTTTTCCTAGGCCTAACGTTATCTCAGGTTGAGCACATGTAAGCTTAAATTTATTGCAAAGGTATTTACTGTTCTGCAAAGTCTGTCAGATGTTTTTCATCGATGAACATCTAACAAAGCTGGATTAGTTTAGTTCTGTCGATTGACCATTTAGTAATGCCTATTGTGTATTGTTTAATTGCACGATGTTGTGGATTTCTTTTTAGGATCATTCCAAAATGGTGAATACAGCTCCCCTATGGTTTATGGTGGTGGCTGCTATGTGGGGAGGGACAAATCCTCTAATCAAGAGAGGAAGCAAGGGTATAGAAAATATCAAAGAAAAAAACAGAATTCAACAAATGCTGTCAGAGTTCAAATTCTTGTTTTTCAATTGGAAGGTATGTTGTATCAAAATGTTTCACACATTTACTTGTGGATAATTATTTTCAAGACTATTTCGTTTATTTTCATAATAAAAGCTTATAGTTATTTATTAACATTTATTGTAAAATTCATATTAGATTGATTAATTATGTCTTTTCAGATGTGATACTTCTATAGGTATCATTTTGTTTCTCAAAGAATATATATTAAGATATAATCATGAATAACATGTTGTATGTTGTAGTATTTGATTCCGTTTTGCATCAACCAATCAGGATCTGTGGTATACTACCTTACACTGGCTACAGCAGGTAAGTTATCATAACAATACACTATTGTAGTACATAAGACAATGCACTATTGTAACATAACAACTGATTGAACAAAAGCTTTTTTGGTTTAACTTTTATTTTATTTAGTGGTAGCTAAATAGTTTATATAGTGTATACATATAGTATTAAAACATTATACATGTGCTTGTATATTTACTAGCTCGTCCAATTAAAATTTTTACACAGATTTACAATGTATATCATTGTGGCAATCACTTGAAAAGTGGAAGTAATAATTATTTCAGTAACTGTCCCACACACAGTTTACATGTTCATCAGCTGAAATCAATTCAGTACAAGTCAGTGTAAAAAAATATACACTTTAGTAATGATTTTCTTCATTAATAAAAAATTATATGTCTATACAATTACTCATGTTGCCTATTTCTTTCGATTTCAATATATATATATTAAGTCCCTTTGATGAATGAAATGCTTACATGTGACCGTGAACATGTTATGTACCAATAATTATCGTACTTTTCAGTACAATTCTATTCATATTTTGTTTTCCAGATTTATCATTAGCGGTACCAATCACCAATTCTTTGACATTTATATTTACATCTATATCGGGCACATTATTAGGAGAGAAGCCTCCATCGGCAGGTAAGTGTTTCATTATGTACATAAATTATATGTACATTTTTTTTGGTACTACATATCCATCAACCTAATAAGCATTGTTCTTTAAATCAGCTTGTATTTATTAAAGGCCCACTACCTTTCCGGAGCAAAATTTAAAGGTTTCTTAAAAACATTAATAACAAAAGAAAATATATATCGATGGCTTAAAATGAAGCGAGGGCGTAACCAACACGCAAACATATGCAAGATTTCCTGTCTAATGTACGATAACAATGGAGATTCATTTCGCTAGTTTGCCGTCTGGCGCAGTGATAGTCAACTACCGCGCGGCATTTAGGACGACGGCGGGAAACATAAAACGACCCGCGTTATGAAAATTAACATTTTATTTATTCTAATTAAACAATTCTTAAAGGTAGGTTTCGCCCAATGAAATATAAAGACTACGAAATTGAAATTTATCCTATACATAGATATAATCTTCAGATCATTTTCAATGCATACAGCGAACAATATGGGTGGTCAGTTGCCTAGCTTGGCCAGGAAAATACTCCTCTAAAAATAGAGCGAAGTCAAGCTTTACATAGAACATGACATATTTTTTCCAAAACGAGGCCACAGCAACAAACGGAAGCGTGCAACAAAATGTCAGATAGAAGTGACAGTCTTGCCACGGCATATTTAGTTAAAAAACAACAACAACAAATCGAAGTGCGAGGGACTGTTTATACATATCATACGCTCGCTAACTTTGCACACCAAATATACACGTAGTTAGTCTGCGGCTGTTTGTGCGCTGGCATATGTGTTGAAATTTAACTCATCACGTGCAATGCCGTTACACGAGTCCCAACAGATCCCGGCAAGTTCCGCTTGAGATGTGGCTTCTGTTTCTTCTATTGCTACATGCCATCTCTGAATTTAATTCGCTATAGATATCCTAGGGTGCTACCTAATCCATTATAATTTCCTCCACTTTGTTGCCGATTCAGATATATTTTTTTCATCGCGCACACTTTCGTGTAGCCATTTTGTTTACTTTTAGTGCGTGACAATGCGCATGCGCCAAACTTCGACAACACAATCCATCGCAGCTTCATTTGCATATTATTTTGTCTGATGGACACCGTAATAAATCAAGGATTTCCTTCAATTTTGTATTCAAGACACATTTGTTCAATCTCAAACACATAAAGAAATTAAATTGAGATATTTTAATATGTATTTTTCATCTTTTCTTCCGCTTATCGCATTTCACAAAAAAATATTTATTTGGTTGGGCGAAACCTACCTTTAAGGTGATGATAAGTGTGCTAGTAAACGTATAGTTAATAACTTCTGCGACTCTACAAAATTACTGATCTCGTTTTACATTCCTATTTTAAAAATTAAAAGCCGTTTCGGAAAGGTAGTGGCCCTTAAAGGGCCACTACCTTTCCGGAGCAAAATTTATAGGTTTCTTAAAAAACATTAATAACAAAAGAAGATATATATTGGTGGCTTAAGATGAGGTTACAACACCAAACATATGCAAGATTTCCTGTCTAATGTACGATAACAGTGAAAATTCATTTCGCTGTTTTGCCGTCTGCCGCAGTGATAGTCAACTACCGCGCGGCATTTAGGACGACGACGGGAAACATAAAACGACCCGCGTTATGAAAATTAACATTTTATTTATTCTAATTAAACAGTTCTGAAGGTGGTGATAAGTGTGCTAGTAAACGTATAGTTAATAACTTCAGCGACTCTACAAAATTATTGATCTCGTTTCACATTCCTATTTTAAAAATTAAAAGCCGTTTCGGAAAAGTAGTGGCCCTTTAAAGAAAATAAAAATCACGCTTTAGAGTTTTTATGTACTTCATTCTCTTCAGTGGTATTTTTAGAGTGGTTGGTGTTTTGTTTTTCCAAGTATGAAAAGTTACTTTTAGATTTAAGAAGTATAGAATATAATGTTATAATGTGTAATAAGAACAGAAAGTGTTACAAAATTAACCTGAAACTATTTCGCTGGTGACTATTTTGAGGTTCTTTCAGCACTGGGGTGGCGGATATCATTTCTGGTTCTCATCTTGCTTATTTATCAATAAGGCAAACATTTATGTGTAGGATAAACTAGCTACTGTAGTGCCACGTATCATTTCTGTTTTCTGAAAATCTGACTTTGGTGTACATGTATGAAAAAACTTAGGCCAACATTCGGTGATAAAACCTTTACCCTTAAAACACCAACATTTATTTCTAGGGTAGGGGGGGGTTTATTGCCCCTAGAATATTGTAAAGACAAGTAATATAGATATACAAATATGTTTTATTCAAGTGACATAACCTCTTTTTATATGTAATTATATGCCTTTTTATATAAAAATACCATATTAAAAATAATAACGTTTTATGATTGTAGAAACCTGTTTAGGAATGCTCCTGGTGGTATGTGGGGTGTCACTTTGTGTGTACGATAAAATATGATGGGACACCCTTCAGACTTCCTGTTCTAACACATGATCAGGTAAGTTAAAATAGTTGGAGTGTGTCATATCAAGGATTTGCAAGTGAGAAGGATTTGTCACTCTTGGTTTTGGACGAATAAGACAAATATGTTGCAAGAGCTTTTGTGTTTGTGCACAGATCATGACATTGGGCGACACCTGATTTTCCTTTGATATCCGCTGCCGCAGCCTTTGATGTAGCTTGTGGGTGCTAGGCTTACCGTCTTACTTTCTGAAGTGGGTCGTCATTTCAATAACAGTCATATTTTTTTTTTTACAAAATTTAAGACATGTCTTCTAAATCTTCCGTTCTTAAAGCAAGTACTAAGCAATGTGAAATTTAGTAAAAATTTACATTGGTGTTTCTTATGACTCAATAAAACATGTATTTGTTGAGAAAAACAGTTTTTATTCCTGGTTCATAGGCATCTTGCATGGATTATAGTAGTGTAAAGAGATAGTGAAAAATCCTTTTCACTTATAAATCCTTGGTCATAATTGTATATCATATGTAAATACTGTTTATCACATAACTTGCTCTTCCATATGTCATACGCCATGTCATAAATATCTTAAGACACACATGTAATAACACTATTGTGGCATCACAGGTATATGTAATAATGATGTTAGGATCAAGAGATGATTTCACACCATTATCTTGCATTTGGTAGATGGGAAATTTTGTATTACATTTTGTAATTAACCACTCATGTAAGATCTTCTGTATGTATTGTAAATTTGACCAAAGGCTATAGCTATAGGTGATTTAAGTTAAAAAGTTGAAATATTAAAGACTTTATTTTTATATTATGTATTGCCAATTTTTGCAAAACCAAATGTGCTCCATCTCAAAATAAAATAGCATAACACACAATGCAATGTGGAAATCATTTGCAAATCTATAATGTTAATTTAAAAGTTGTTGTTTTTAGACGTTTGTTTTTTTTAATCAAATTTCAGTTTATATTATTTCAAAGCTATTTGAATATTTATGTCGAAATACTTCACATAAAAGTTATCATAAAACAGATGAGCTTGTCTTTATTTCAGAGAGAGTTGTCTCCCTTCCTATACTAATAGCAGCGCTCTGGATCTCTCGCTCTGGTTACAGTCAGCCATATATGGAAGGATGCAAATTAGTTGTCATGTGAATGGATACAGTCAGCCATATATGGAAGGATACAGTCAGCCATATAAGGAAGTATGGAAATTAGTTGTCCTGTGAATGGATACGGTCAGCCAAATATGGAAGGATGCAAATTAGTTGTCCTGTGAATGGATACAGTCAGCCAAATATGGAAGGATGCAAATTAGTTGTCCTGTGAATGAATACAGGCAGCCAAATATGGAAAGATGCAAACTATGTTTGTACCATAAAAGAATAGTGAACAATTATGAATACACATAGAAGTGTATTAGCTTCCAATCTGTTATGGATATACAAAGGATACTGTAATTTTGAAACATACATGTTACATGTACATATTGTTACATGTACATATGTACATGTATGCATTGTATACATATAACTTATACCTATACTTTTATTGCTATGTTACCAGACCCGACTTACAGTGATATGAATACAGGCTCGTTTTACTATGCCAAAGAAGACCAATATGTCAATATATACATATAACTTATACCTATACCCTCATTGAATGACAATGAGCAATGGTACTGCTATGAAAGATGCAGTGAGTATTGCAATATTTGTGCAAGTGGCATATATGCATATATACAGCATGATACAGTTTTTTTTAGTATTACTGACAATGAATATGCTGTATTTACTAATATATTACAAAAAAGGTCTGCTGTGATGGACAATGACATGGTGGCAGTTGATGTTGATGATGCAGTGTAGCTACAATGCATACATCCTCGATACTCCAGGGGTTACGATCACATACGATCTCTACACCCCTGGACTATCTCATAGTAAAACTGGAGGCAACAGAATAGAACAGGTAATTTAGCCATTTGATGTACATCAAAAGAGCTGTATAACGGTACACTGTGGTTGACTGTGTGGCATTGAAGTTGGGCGTCGCTCTCTCTGTAGTCTTCAAAGGAAATCCTTGCAGGCCTGTGATTGGTCAGATATTTTCTTCTGAACTGCCTTCAGATTTACTATGAGATAGTCCAGGGGTGGATATAACGTCAGTTATTGTAACCCCTGGAGTATCGAGGATGCAATGCATAGTGTGTTTCAACACAGTTTAAGAAACTGAATAAAGCTGCAGTACTGTAAACAATTCAGTGTATTATGTGGCCTTGTAGTCTTGATTATGAGGTGACTGCGTAAACATTACTCCGACAATGTTAGAGGTTTACACGACAAGATACGTTTTAACATTGCGTTGTGTGACCTCTAACGAGCACGACCATTGATTCATGTTGCTGGGCTACAGCTGATCAAAATGAAATCATAAATCATAAATACACATATTTGCAAAACATTTGCGACAAATTAGTCCAAGAAGCTATAATAAATGCATTTCTTATAACTTTCATTGTACTTTCACTTGAATTTGCCGCCATTCTTAATTTGAATAGTGATATTGAGGTTTTATGAAATTTAGGAGTTGTCTAAATGTGTATGCAAAACAAGCGGAACGAAGTAAGCCTAATTTCCATTATGCCTTTCGCTAAATTTTAAATTTTGTGTTTTGTATTAACCATAGCAGCGATAATGTTTTAGTGACAGTAGAATTGAGCACATCGACTTGCATACGATTTAACATGGATTAAACAATATATGGGTGGTGCCATACAAAATTATTTGCAGGAATGGATTAATATATAATCAACAAGTGAGTCAATCAGTAATCGTTTATATATCTTGCCATTTATTGTCTTAGATACGTTTTAACCCAGCGACAAAAAACCCGGCACTGCCAGCAACATGGCGGACATATGGATCCCGCATATCCACCCAATGCAATCAGGTGGAATAAGACCTCATACACGTGCAAGAGTACCTAAACATGTGAAGGTGTGGTATCAACCAAAGGGAGGTAACCCTGACAGATCAGAATCAATTTGAAGCCATGCAGACTATTGATTTTTACTTAATTATTATTTGTTCAGTTAGATATTCACCTAGCTAATACTACA
The DNA here is from genome assembly GCA_004382745.1 of Argopecten irradians irradians. Taxonomy (NCBI): domain Eukaryota; kingdom Metazoa; phylum Mollusca; class Bivalvia; order Pectinida; family Pectinidae; genus Argopecten; species Argopecten irradians. The sequence goes on along the minus strand of SAYR01052707.1, from coordinate 431,631 downwards.
AATGCATTTATGCCTAGAAAAAAGCCATACTCAAGATGATAGTAACTAACAAGCATTATTGGATTTATATGTAATATTTGTGAAAAATGGCAATGGATGCTTAAAAATCTGCTATTCAATAAATGGTTTGAAAAGTGTTTTTAGCTCAACTGCCCTAACGGTAAGGCGTCCAGCATCAAATATTCTATTTAAACCACTTCTACAAAAGTTGGTGACCTAGAGTCCTGAAATTTGGCCTGTGGCATGTTGGAATAAGGGCTACCAAGTTGGTTCAAATGAATGACCTCAACATTCATTCAAGGTCACAGGGGTCAATAAAGTTAAAATATATTTAAACATTTTTTTCTCAATAACCAAGAGGCCTAAAGATATTGAGCCCTTGGCATACTGGAATGAAGGGCTACCAAATTTGTTCCAATTAATGACCTTGATCTTCATTCAATTCAAGGTCACAGAGGTCAACTAGGCTAAACTCTTCTAACAACTTCTAACCAATAAGCCTAGAGACCTGATATTGGGTCTGTAACATGCTGGGATGAAGGGCTACCAAGTGTGTTTAAAGTAATGACCTTGACCTTCATTCAAGATCACGTGGCTAAATTAGGCTAAACAATTTAAACAACTTCTTAATAACCAAGAGGCTTAGATACCTGATAATGTGCCTGTTGCATGCTGGGATGAAGGGCTTCCATTTTTAGCTCACCTGGCCCGAAGGGCCGGTGAGCTTATGTCATGGCGCAGCGTCCGTCGTCCGTCGTCCGTCGTACCGTCGTGCCGATTACCGGCCGTCAAATTTCCTATAAATGCCGACTACTTGTCCTAGAGTTCTGCATGGATTGGTAACCAAAATTTGGCCACAACATCCTTGGGGAGGGGGAACAGAACTTGTATAAATTTTGGCTCTGACCCCCCAGGGGCAGGAGGGACGGGGACCCAATAGGGAAATAAAGGTAAATCCTTTATAATTCGCTACTTGTTCCTAGAGAGTTTGGCAATGGATTGTAACCAAACTCAAGCCACATAACATCCTTGGGGAAGGGAACAGAACTTGTATAAATTTGGCTCTGATCCCCAGGGCAGGAGGGGCGGGGCCAATAGGGGAAATAGAGGTAAATCCTTTAAATCGCTACTAGTCATAGAGTTCTGCATGGATTTTAACCAAATTTGGCCACAAACATCCTTTGGGGAGGGGGAACAGAACTTGTATAAATTTTGGCTCTGACCCCCAGGGGCAGGAGGGGGGCGGGGCCCAATAGGGGAAATAGAAGGTAAATCCTTTAAATCGCTACTTGTCCTAGAGTTTGGCATGGATTGTAACCAAAATCAGCCACAAACATCCTTGGGGGAAGGGGATCAGAACTTTGTATAAATTTTGGCTCTGATCCCCAGGGGCAGGAGGGGCGGGGCCCAATAGGGGAAATAGAGGTAAATCCTTTAAATCGCTACTAGTCATAGAGTTCTGCATGGATTGGAACCAAATTTGGCCACAAACATCCTTGGGGAGGGGGGAACAGAACTTGTATAAATTTTGGCTCTGGCCCCCGGGGGCAGGAGGAGCGGGGCCCAATAGGGGAAAATAGAGGTAAATCCTTTAAAATCGCTAACTTGTCATAGAGTGTTCTGAATGAAATGTAAACCCAAATTTGCCACAAACATCCTTGGGAGGAAGGGGAACAGAACTTGTATAAATTTGGCTCTGATCCCCCAGGGGCAGGAGGCGGCGGGGCCCAATGGGGAAGTAGAGGTAAATCCTTTAAATCGCTACTAGTACATAGAGTCCTGCATGGATTATGAACCAAATTTGGCTACAAACATCCTTGTGGGAAGGGGAACAGAACTTGTATAAATTTTGGCTCTGGCCCCCGGGGGCAGGAGGGCGGGGCCCAATTAGGGGAATAGAGGTAAAATCCTTTAAATCCGCTACCTTGTCATAGAGTTCTGAATGAAATGTAACCAAATTTGGCCACAAACATCCTTGGGGGAAGGGGAACAGACTTGTATAAATTTTGGCTCTGATCCCCGCGGGGGCAGAGGGGGCGGGGCCAATAGGGGAAATAGAGGTAAAATCTTTAAATCGCTACTTCTCTCCTAGAGTTGGCATGGAATGTAAACCAAAATCAGACACAAACACCTTGGTGAAGGGGAACAGTACTTGTATATAATTTTTGGCTCTGATCACCCAGGGGCAGGAGGGGCGGGGCCCAATAGGGAATAGAGGTAAATCCTTTAAATCGCTACTAGTCATAGAAGTTGTGAATGGAATGTACCAAAATTTTGGCCACAACATCCTTGGGGGCAGGGGAAAGAACTTGTATAAATTTTGGCTCTGGCCCCCAAGGGGTGGGGAGGGGCGGAGCCTAATAGGGGAAAATAGAGGTAAATCCTTTAAATCGCTACTAGTCACAGGAGTTCCGCATGGAATGTAACCAAATTTGGCCAGAAATATCCTTGGGAAGAATAAGACTGAGTTTTGTATAAATTTGGCTCTGGTCCCGGGGGGCAGGAGGTGCGGGCCCTAATAGGGGAAATAGAGGTAAATTCTTTAAATCGCTACTAGTCATAGAAAGTTCTGTATGGATTGTAACCAAATTTGCCACAAACATTCTTGGAGGAAGGGGAACAGAACTTGTATAAATTTTTGGCTTCTGACCCCCTGGGGGCAGAGGGGTGGGGCTAATGGGGATTTAGAGGTTAATATTAAAATTCCTTCAGAAAAGAAACAATGACTGTATTCGAATATTACTTGGCATTACAAACCAGGTGAGCGATACAGGCCCTCTGGGCCTCTTGTTGTTGGAATGACCTTGACCTTCATTCAGATTCAATTGGAGCTACAATGTACAAATGTATGATCCAAACTACTTTGGATTTCCATGAAAGCTATTAAGGTTTAACAAATTATTTAATATGTTATAGAAAAAAACCCCAACAAACATTAATCTTTAGTCTTGAAGATTAAATCTTGACAAAATATTTTAAAATTCGTCATTAAATGAAGCTGACAATGATTTTTCTAGACATAGTAGCAGTGACCTTGAATTTGATCTAAAAATACTGAAAGAACCTTTTGTGGTGAAAAAATATGAGGAAATCATTTAATGAAGTCACTCCATTCTTGTAAATGATTTTCTATAGATAGCAATGTTCTGTATATTTTTGGCATTATTGTTATTTGTTATTGAATGTTTTGATCAGCTTGCTGGGAAGGAGGGCTAATAAGTTTGTTTAATTTGAGTAACATAGGTCTCCATTTATTAGGATCACATATTCAGCATAAATAATTGTTAATGATTATGGGCTACCAAGCCTCCAACAATCTTGACTTCTGAAGATGAAATGAGACCAACGTTTATTCTTGAGGATGCCCTTGACCTTTATTTAAAGTCAAATGGGTAATTATACCAGCATGTGGAATATCATTGAACCACTTCAATTAAGCCAGACATCCATAAAATAGGATCAGGATAGACCTCAATGTTGACTATGTAAAATGGATGACCCTTCACTGCAATATTCGAAAGGTCATAGCGCCGTGCATTGAGTTTGCATTTTTGGAACGTCCTCACTGTAACATCGTCTAATAATAGCCGAGATTACTCTGGCCCTGACCAGACTTATACCTTGTGACATCTATTGTCATAAATGTCTAAGTCTGGTGTCAATCCCAAAAGATCTATCTGCGCATAATGTCAAAGTCTTGTTGTCAGAGCCAGAGTATCTCGGGCTAGTTTCTATCATAGTTCCGCTAACCTGCCTATATTATTATAGGGTCCTTTTTTTTTTTTGGCCCTAATATATATCAGCTCGCGGTACCCTTAAAAATGTGAAATCGTAGGCCAGATTTGGCCTTACGCTACGTCAGCGGTCATATTTCTAATATATCGTCCATCAATGCCCGGGAAACGTAACACATAGCCTTTATTATTGGGATCTATTATTGTACTCCTTGCCCCCAATATTAACTCCATTTATGAAATTAAACAACTGTGTAAAAAAAAAAAAAAAACAAAAAAAATAAAATAAAGCCTAATAATATAGGCAGGTTTTAGCGGAATAGTTCTATCAGTGCTATGTTTAGCTGAAATTTTGCCCTGAAAATGATTCCTAACATGGTCTCGACAAAGTTTGTTATTTTTTCGGGTCGATTCCAAAATCCCAGATGGCTGCCCACATGCCGCCATCATGAAAAAAATATTTTGAACTTCTTCTACAGGTGTGATTTAGCTTGAAAATATGCCTAAAAATATACTGACATGGTTCAACGAAAGTGTCGTTATTTTTTCGGGTGGAATTGAAATCCAAATGCCACCACCTTGAAAACCCATTTTCGATAGCTTCTTCCTTCAGTTTCTACCGATGCTGATTTAACTTAGCTGAAATGATCCTGGACATGGCCCATAAAGTTGTGTCTTTTGGTGTCGATCCCGAAATCAAGATGGCCCGTCACAGCCTCCATCTTGAAAGCACATTTTGAACTTCTTTTCCTAGTGCAATATGGACTGAAACTTAGCAAGATGGACGACCATGACAACCATATCTTTATAAATTTCTTTGCCAAGATGACGACCAATGACACCATTAGTCTTTTAAATTTCCTATATGACTGTTGCCAAGGAAGTCATTACTGATAAGGCTTTTGGGCTCTTTGTTATAAGTAATTAACATCCCCAGCCATTCACCAACATTTTCGACGTTTGAATGTAGTAATTAATTTGCAAAGACAAACAGCTATTTTCTAAACAAATAGTGGATGGAATTTCTTTTGTGTCGACAAAAAAAAGATTCGCTGACATTATCTATGCTAGTGAACAGAAATTCAATTCACTATCTCCACGATACATTAATCCAGCTAGTGGGCGGTTGATGTTTAACATAATAAAATAAAAGAGGTTTGTTTGTACGTATATAAGTGTAATACGGTATATAGTGTTTACTATACGAACAAAACCAAACAGCAATATGGCGTATTTAACAGCCGGAGTATCCTGTACCCAAACGGGGCGAGATAACAATTCCTAAAATTGAATGGGATGAATTGATTGTTATTTAATACACATATGATCAATTGTTGATAATGTCTCCAATTATATGTGATTCACGACCCGGTTAATATATATTTACACTGCCAATTCTGATAGACACCCCTAGTCCGACACCCGAATGGCTGACTGCCGGTATTGCCTTTTGTACAGCTTGTCAGGGGCTTCAACAAAAGCCGAACTCTATGTTTTATGTCTTTAAAGCTGTCAGTGTAAGTACAACTAAGTGTTTTATGTACATTTGTCTGGGGCGAACAGAAACCTCTATACAAGTTAAGGGTATTTAAATGCTTCGTAAATGTTTGGATGTTCGATGACTTAATTATAAGCCTTGAAAGGCTAGTCTCGGCTGCACGACAATTAAGTCACGCCAATGCAATTCAAAATGTTCTAGAAATCGTAAATAAATGTCCAAATGAATTTGCTTTCATTTTCCCAATTATATTCTGCTTTTGGAAATCTAAAATAAGTGACAAATTGTTGTTCTCTTTTACATTGGAACATCAAGGAGAATTGATAAAAAGTATAATTAGTAATTATATGTGAGTTTGCACGACACTATGAAATACGTAGTTTAATAATAAATAGTATATCACTATAAAAACTAGATGGTGATTACAATATATTAAAGTCGTCGCCATGACCTTGAAATGTCACCTGATTTACCTGAAGACATTATGTCTGCGTATCGACATTTTAGATATCTGCATGCAAGTTTGACTTGTTTTTTTTTATTTATCCATGTTTGAGACGAACAACTATCTCAGCTATTTGGCAGCGAAAGAAGATCAGAACTCAAGAAATAACTTACATGTACCTACAATATCTGATAATATCCTGATAGTTTTATACTTACGAATCAGAAGCTTTTAACATTTTTATTCACCACAACAGTTAACCAACATTATGGGAATTACAATCCGTACAACAATGCATAGGTTTTAATTTTACAAGTACGAATAAAAGCTGAAAATGGTTTTGCCAGGCTGCAAAATTCATTACATTTACATTTCAGCGCAGTGAAATGATTACATACAGTCAGATGAAGAACCATGGTTATGGTCTACAATTTCATTTGACATTTACTACATTTTTTTATTTGTAAAAGTAAAGTGATTTCTGCAGGTATGTTTCTGGTGTAAACATACATAAGGCATACAAATGACAAAGATTTTTTTTTTCATTGATAGATTCTGTCTACTTGTATGATGTTTACAAGGCATAATACTTGCTCTGACATTTGATTAATTTTCAAAACGTAATTCAACAAACCTGATGGTTTTCAATAGATTACTGAAGAACACTTGACATTTTTTTTTTCTGCTAGTTAACTTTTAATTTAATATCTCGAAACTCATTTATTAGCTGCAAAAGATAAATCTTATGAGTGAATCTTGCTTTGATCGATTTTAAAAGGTGTTGGTTGAGTTGCACTTGGGGAAAATACTGCACTGTTAGCAGTTCATTGTTAACCTGTTTAAAAGAACGATTGAATTCATTCAATGAAAGTAGGTTCAGTATATTTTCTTGTGCGAAACCGATGTGTATCTGGGTCAAATTAATGGGCAAATACTTAAAGACTGTTTTTCAAGTAGTTCCGCCGAATTCAATTTGGGTAGACACTGAAACATTAGCTAGTGAAGATAATCAGGTTACATGGTAACAACAACATTAAAAAACAACAGTTAATTCATAAAACGTTGGACGGCACCGGATGATTATAAAAAGTGGATTTTTTAGTCACCAATGAGAGAAACAAAGGTGAGGGTGGGCGTCCAAAGAGCCTTCTAGGGCGACATATTTGTATGAAACATCGTTTCGGCTGTACACCGGTAGGGCGTTAGAAATTGTAACTGGCTGGCCGCCTATGCAATGATCGTACAGTAGCGGACTAAGTTTTTCAGACAGAACTCTTATCTTTTTTCCTAAAAAGTTTACTTTATTTTCTAACGTGACACACCTATTTGCTTAGTTGGAGCGCTTGCTGTGAAGGAGGGCTCTGGGGGTTCGTACCTGGACCGAGAACAGTCCAGCTATGAACAAGTGTTAGTCTAGTTAGTACACGGGATGAAACGACTGTTTTAGTATAATGTGACTGGGGCATGGGTATTGTGTTGCCTTGGTAGTTTCGGCGCATGCTTTCAGTTGTATAGCAAGCTATAAAGCACAGTTATGACTATGGTTAACGCAGTAAGTGACAACATAAAGAGATACATGTCTTACATGACCTATATAAAGGCACGTCTAATCATAAAAATGTGACTTAGTTGATCGGTTTAGTAAGTGAACAGCTTACAGATACTAGTGTAGTACAGCGTACGAAGCTATGACAGATACTGTGTTAGTACAGTGAAACGAAGCTATGAACAGTTACTGTGTTTAGTACAGTGAACGAAGCTATGAACCTGATTACTGGTTTTAGTATCAGTGAAACGAAGCTATGAACGTACTTGTTAGTACAGGATGAACAGACTGTGTTAGTACAGTGACGAAGCTTATGAACAGATACTGTGTTTAGGTACAGTGAACGAAGCTATGAACAGATACTTGTGTTAGTACAGTGAACGAGCTATGAACAGGTACTGTGTTATTACAGTGAACGAAGCTTATAAACAGTGCCATAATATAGATTTGGCCACCATTAGGCAGAGGCACCAGAACATCTATTATAACCAATGCTACAAAGATGTAATTGAATTTATTTCAATTTTGCCCGTAAAACGTTTAAAAGCTAAGGATGCGTTACTAATGCATTTTTCCCCAGTAATTTTGGTGAAAAAAAATAGTAAAATTTAGAAAGTTAAAAACTCAGACAGGCAGAATATATATATAACACTTAACAGGTTTCACTATGATAAAAGACGAAGTTATACGACATACAGACTTTAACTTTTGATAATATTCGAAATTGTTTACATACATACACATACATATGGTAAATAAGTTTTAATTACATTTGAAAGGTGCGCGTGTTATCAATATGCAAGTGGGCTATTCGGTTGGGAAATGATCGTTCTCACTGCGTTTCAGGTGGCTTATTGATTCATGCTGCTTACTTTTTGTCCAGAAAATCTGTAGCCTTTCCTAGTAGTGTTGTTTTGAGTTATTTGTATGGAATTATGGGTCTTGAAATAATATGATCTAGCTGGTTCGATAATTAATTTTTGATGAATATTCTTACATCTGTTTACATATATATATACCTATGTAAAATTTTTTCATCCGCATTGAATGTGCGAGTGTGGCTGTGTTGATATCGGAAATGCACATACATGACAATTACAGGTGTGAAGCTCCAACAGAATTCCAGAAGGGAGACATGATCCGGGTAATATATGAATTAGGAGTCTTTATATACCAGACATCCTTTCTTAACCATACGAATAGGAAAAGTCGATGTGGTATGATGTGCCAAGTAACAACCGCGGGGTATTTCTTACAAGTGGTGACTGTTTAAATAGAAATCAAAAGACAAAGTCATGGTCCATCTTAATGATAGGTAAAATACATTTCTGACAGAAATTAAACTAAAAATAAGATTTATATCCATTAAAATAAATGGAAATTTATCATAAAGACCAACTTTTTCATCGCATTATATAGTTTTTCTAGTAAAACAACAAAGTGGTACAAAATTGGTATATCTTTGTTAAAGGCTGTAAATCTGTTATACTTTCAATGGAAGATCATTATAACACATAGACTTTATATTGAGCAGACATGTGTTATATAGCCGACTTTATAAGATTGAATGCCATTAATAATGCATATATAAAAATATATATTATGAAGGAAATCCTTAATATTTGTATATGTTTTCATTAAAAAAGACGCATAGACGGGTCCGAATGGAAGATTATCTCCGATTTAGATCCAATTGTTTCATTGTTGAGTTTAAAGTCCCGCTATACGTAACAAGCTGGCAAAAGTTAATTGAAAATCTGCCGAAGATATTGAAATGGATTTTTTTCTAAAATGTTATAATTACTAGGTTAATGATAACGACAACAATATCAGTGTTGATAATGCATTCATGTACATACACGTACAGTAATTATAGTATTTTAGCAACGCTATTTTGTGATGTCGGCTACTTTCGGTTTGGTGCGGTCCAATCTTTTTCAAAAGTTTCCGATATAATTGAACATCCGTTATTTAATATAATTTCTGCATGATTAAATATCAACTACGGTTCTGAACACATATTAACGAAAGTACAAATATTCCATCATTTTCATCATATTTTTCATCATAACTCATATTTCATTGATTTTCTTTATGTTTATCATCATCTATATATATATCATCAATCATTTAATCATTATTTATGAGATCATCATGATTTTCGTCATAGTAGCATCCCCTCTTCTTGTACAAATATCATCCTCATATCATCTCTTATCAAATACATTACATATCAAGCATTATATCATCATCAGTAAACATGTAAGGTTTTTGGGTTTAGATATGTTAAAAATTTAAATCTTGCGTTTAGA